>JBBPBX010055769.1:0-22991 GCA_038048925.1 Garcialebias charrua
CTGTCACAGGGCTGACAGATCATCAGCAGTCCAGAATTGACCTGTAATGAAAAATAAGAAAAAGTCAGCACTAAATCTATATAAATTACCCCAAACATTCAGATCCAACCTGTTTTTAGGCACTTATTAAAATTATCTTTTATAACTTTATCAAATGTATAACTGTTTCCAGCTCTCATCACTGTATGAAGAGTTAAAACGTTGATCTAATTAGTTATTTGAAATGGTGTGTTTAACTATACAGTATGTCTGTTATCTCCCATCCCCTTTTTTGAAACAGGAGGTAAACAAAAAACATCCTGTTACAAAGAAAACAATGGAAATGCTCATAACACAAACGTCATCTGTACTGCAGGTGGAAATACTACCAGAAATAAAAAATAAAAACTCAAAATAGCCAAACCCAACTACCTAGCATCAGACGTAATACTTCAACCATAAGACACATCCCCCACTAGACACATGTCACACCACCACGACATCCTATGTCAACTTCTTCTTCAACATAACCTCTACTCCATCTCCTCCGCTATCCACACCATAGTAAGAGAGCTTTAATCCTGCTCCAACACCGTGAGCCTTGCTGCCCTTCCACTCGGTCTCCAGGACAAAGAAAACATTTACCTTCCTTCTCTGCATCATGCCAGCAAACTCTCCACCTATGCCTGTCACAACCACAAGCAGTCATAGTACTGTATACAAGACGGTAAAACTAGAAACCACAAACAATTGAAGCTGTCAGTCCAGTCCCAGAAAGACGTGTTCTCAACACCAAGGCTTGTCCAAAAAGGTGAGGAAAAAGAAAAGAAAAAGACAAACACACATCCAAAAAGGAACGCAACAGGTGCCCATACCGAACATGATGGAGAAAACAGAACCAAACTGTACTGCTCTAACGCGAGTGCATGAAGGAAAAAACAAAAATGTGTATGGCCATGCAGGTCACGTGTCAGTGAGATCTGTACATGTATGTATGAATAATGAGTGTGCGTGAGGTTCTACCATAGCAAAGAATATGATCATGAAAAACTGTAGTTATTGAACCACCACCTGAAGATCACATGGTCAGCTGACACATCAGCCAGGCTGCAAAGGTTGGTAGTGACGTTTCCAGCTTGACTTTCACTTTTCATGAGTTCTCCAGCCCCCATAGGAGATGTCAAGAGTCCAGCAGTGGGTGCAGACCACAGTTCATAGACTTGGTGCAAAACGTAAAACTCCATGTAACAGTTCAGGCACGAGTCATGACAGCTTGGCTTTAGCTGAACATGATGCATATCTGCAGTCCAGTGCATTTTCAGTTCAGTGCAGGTGGTGACAGCTTGCAGCTCAGCTGAACACAACGCAATTCGACAGTTCAGTGCAGTCCAGTGCAGGTGAGGAGTTGTTAGCAAAACCTAGCTTCAATGACAGCACACATGTAATCTGTCCAAAAATGGTGTTCAACACTAGAGAGTCATGATGCAACCACTCCATGCTATGGAGGTAACCTAAATGTATGCAAACAAGTGTAATGTTGTGGGGTGAGGAATAAAATTGTAAATTGAGAACTGCATATCTGTGTATAAGTGAAATCCACCACCAAATCTAACTAAATGTCCTCATGGAAAACCTGCAACGTTCACTGATCAGATGTCAAGCTGAAATCCTCAGAAAACACCTAAATAAAGTCACCCCCTGCAGTATGTCAGCTGTGTGAAGACTCCCTTCCAGACTCTGTCGAGCAGGTCAGAAGGCCAAGGCAGAACGATCCTGCAGAACAGACAAGCTGCAGTCCTCCAAGAAAGAGAGAAAAAAAAATAATACACATATATATAAAAACAAACAAACAAATAAAACAAATAATAAACCACCAAAGTACTCCAAACCACCATTACACAGGCCTCGTTCATATGTCATTAAACATGACCTGCACCCCACCAGGCTGAAGTGATGAGAACTGGAAACTAACAATCAATTGCATGAGATTAACCCTATAAAAATCAGAAATGTGCCTTTAACACTGAGAATGAAAAGCACATATCTGCAAAAAATACAGTACTGCATTGGTCAGCGTGTTTAAAAAAAAATCACAGCAACAGAAAATAAAAAACAAACCGTGTAATAACCCAACTTCTAACTGGTAATTAACTAACTACTTTACCCTGGAGTTTTCTTCCAAAGCTGCACTGAAGTACACACCAATAAACAGTAACTTTTACAGTCCCAGCCTGAGCTGAATAAGTTGTAAAACTCCCTGTTATCAGCCGGAACCTTTGAGGCAGACCCACTAACTAACTGTAGGTGCAGAACCAGAACCAAGTGACAACTCACTCAGATTTATGGATGAAAGAGGCCTCTATGCCGTGCAGGTTCACAGGCACGTAGGGGGGGGGGGTGAGGGAGGAGGGGAGGAGATGTCTCCTTGCCTCCGTGTCAGGCACCAACAGGAGAGTATTATCTTGTTAGAAGCCATAAATCTGAGTTCGAGCCAGCAGCTCCAAGCCGGTCCCAGGACCAGAACCTCCAGAGGCCATCTGCGGCGGGGGGGGGGGAAGGAGGAGGGGAGCCCCATCTGCAGGAACTGCAACAAATCAGTGGGGGAG
Source organism: Garcialebias charrua (assembly GCA_038048925.1). NCBI lineage: Eukaryota > Metazoa > Chordata > Actinopteri > Cyprinodontiformes > Rivulidae > Garcialebias > Garcialebias charrua. The sequence goes on from JBBPBX010055769.1 coordinate 2,586, forward strand.
ACCGGCCGTGTGACAGCCCTCTTGCATCTGCGAAACTGCCCTGTGCATGGCTGCTCAGAGAAGGTTTCTGGCTCCCTGACTTTAACACTCACAAATGCAATAAATGAGAATAAAAATGAAAAGAAAAAAATCTGTCCCTGTTGCCTTGTTTGCGTGTATACCGTACCTACCGGATTACAGGTCGCAAGCCACGAAAAAAAAGAGAAAAGAAAACAAAAAATAATAAAAAGAAAAGAAAGTTATCTTAAAAGAATGGGTGCGACCTATACAGTGGAAAATACGGTAATCGACTTTAACCGGGAAGGGGAAGAAAAATGTGACTCTGACAGCGAACACAGTCTCGGCTGCGAACTTAAATCACACGCACGACGACTTGTGAACCCGGAGCGGCAACCCACTCATACGGCAAAACCGTGCATCGGATGAAAGCCCTGTGACTCAACGGCGACAGATGCCCGGAGTTCACGATGAGGCCTCGACTACACAGTTTCCCGGAGTCCAAAGAAAACGTGTCACCCAGCCGACAGGCCGGAGCGCAGAAGTAGGATGTGGGGGAAAGGGCAAACTTAAGGCACCGTAAATTATCCCTACGCGTGTGTGGAACTTCTGTGCTCTTCACCTTACTTACATGTACAAAAACCGCCCAAAAAAAATGCACATTCAAATGAAATACCAACAGTAGTTCACGTTTTTTTTTCTTTTTTACTCTTAGCTGCTAACATTATAAACCACTGGCCACCTGGAGACAAACAGCCCTCAGTCAACAAATAATTTAGTGTGTCCAAACGCAGACGTTTTGTGTAAGAGGGGTCCTGCTCACCTCTGTGAATCACCGGTTGTTGACTGCGCGCGTGCTCGTCTCTGTCGGCGGTGGGGGGGGGGGAACCCTCCAAATCATCTCTCGTTTCAGACGAAACCGCAAACCTCTCCACGTCGGTGGTCACCAAATTGTTGCGAATTCAAAAGGTTGAAGGAAGCTCTGAAACGAATGTGCAAATTTTATGTAGGTTTATTGTACATATAAGAATAAACCTTACAGCAGACAACAGACCTGACTCCAGCACAAGTCCACACACACTCTTCAAAGGCAGGGCCACGGTTATAAAAACCCCGGATGTCGTCACCGCCTCCTTGGACCCTGGGACCTCCTTGGACTGCTTCAGGACCGCCCTAGAACCACCTACACTACCACGTGACCCTCCTTTCTGTCAACAATCTATCAGCTTCAATGTAAACATCAAATGTTATGTCTGTGTATGTGCAGGCGTGTAATTGTTCCCTAGTGAAAACAAAGCCCGAGAGAAAAACGTTCTGCCTAGTGTCACATTTCACATTATAAGGCAGAATTAAGTGAATACAAATAATGGAGCATAGTGGGTGTAATGTAATACTGATAGAAATATATTTCAGTCTCGTGGCCGACTGCTGCTTGGCGAAGAAATAGTTCCCCGGCAACCTTGTTACCTGTTGGCGAGGTGGGGGTTCTGACCAGCTGATCCATAGCGTGTCCACCGCTCTGCGACACAGCTCGAACAGAGAGGGGACAGAGACATCCATCTCTAAGTGAGCTGTCGTTGGGTTCTGCGAGAAGTCCTTGTCTTCTCCTTCATCCTAGTTTTCAGCTTCGTCATCCGATATTTCACCCGAGGTTGTTAGCTAGAGCTTGTCTGCGCGTAACAGGATTCTCGTGTCAAACTTGGCGGTGGAATCCCCCACGGGGACTACCATGTCCATGCTGTCCGTCCAGTTAGCATGGCTGCTATCCTCCAGTTCGATGGCCTCGAGCTCCGGTGTGGGAGTGAGCGTCTCTGTGAGGTCTGGGTCCCGTGTTGCCGTGGGCCCACCCATGGCCTTGACCACGATGTCCACGCGACACTGCCTCACGGCTTCACGTATCTAATAATAATAATAATAATAACTTTTATTTATAACGCACTTTACATCAAACAGATCTCAAAGTGCTACAATGAAAAATAAAATCAAGATAAAAATCAACCACAAATGCAACAAAGAAGAGGAACAACCAAGAGGATGGAGCCTCACAGATAATTGCATCAAAAACTTAAAATTCACAAAATGCAGATAAAATACTCAAAAAACTGGGTGCAATAAAAAACAAAAGCACAATTAATTATTTAAAAAACTGGATAAAAAGAAAGGTTTTAAGACCTTTTTTAAAACATGTCACGGTCTGTGGGGCCCTCAGATATGAGGGCAGGGCGTTCCACAGCCGAGGGGCAGCGCAGGAGAAAGCCCGGTCTCCCATTGTGCGAGACTGAGACCTGGGAGTGAGAAGAAGATGGGTGTTGGAAGAGCGGAGAGTGCGGGAAGGACAGTGAGGAGTGAGAGGAGCATCTGGCTGCAGTGAGGGCAGGACTCGGGGGCTTCTAGCGCTGTCTTATGGTGCATTCAGACCTAACAACGTTCCAATGGCAGGAGCGTCTAGTTTACATGCAAAGTCAATGGGGGACACGCTTCCAGCCACGTCTTGGCATCGGGCGTCACGTCGCGTGCGTGTTGAGCGTGCTGGAAAGCGTTTTCCGTGCACGTGAACCGGCTTCAGCCTCCAAACCACGCATTCAACATGCTGAAGATTTCGCCGTTCAAACTTTCAAACGCCGCTCAACTCTACCTGATTGGTTGGTGTGTCAACCAATCAGGGAGAGTCGGGGGAGAAGAGAGGGGGAGAAGAGAGGGGGAGAGTCCCTATGTGACGCGGAAACGAGGGGGCGCGCGCACTATGTGACGTATTGTTTGTGGGACACAGAAAAGACCCGCGAGGTCGTGTACTATGGAAGAGAAACTCATTGTAGCTGTGTGTTCGCGACAAGTCCTTCACGACCAGTCAAGTCTGCTCCACAGAGACGGAAATAAAAAGCTCCTCGCCTGGCGGAGTGCGCAGGACTCTGTGCGCAGGACTATACCGGTAAGCTCCTCCTGCACACCCCACAGCAGTTTCGCGTTCTGGCGTTCTGGTCCAAGTAGGTCTGGACACCATACCGGTAAGCTCCTCCTGCACACCCCACAGCAGTTTCGCGTTCTGGCGTTCTGGTCCAAGTAGGTCTGGACACCAAGTGCGTCCACTTGCGTGCGTGACGAGCTTTTTGGAAGTTGAAACGCTGTTCGGTCTGAATGTACCATTAGCGTGCAACATCCCCAGGCAGACCGGACAGGCCTCGTAGGTGTCCGTCGCCGAAAGGGAGTAGCCGTAGCCGCTAGGGCAGGCTCGGGAGCTGGGGCTCGCTGGCCTACCGGTCTTCTTTGAATTTTTGGATTTTCTCTTTCCCTTCTCTGGAGCCATGGCTGAGAAGAGTTTAGCTTGTTAGCTAACGTGGTCTGAAGACGTCCTCTCGTCAAGCCGCTCTCGTCAGCTAGCCTGCTATCTCTGTTAACTAGGTAGCGTGTGACGCAGTTAGCGCCGTCGAGCTGAAGCTGCGAAGAGAGCAGAAGAAAAAACCTTGAGGTTAAATAAAAGGCACTGGGCTAGCTTTCGCTAACCCAGTTGTACGTAGGAAGTTTCTCTGTACGCTCAGTGTAGGGAGCGAGCTCACCTCCAGTCGAGCGATCCAGTCACAGAGAGTCCCACGAAGTTCAGGTGTAAGCGAGGTGAAGGGAAAAAAAGAGAATGAAGGCTGGGCGTCAGCCTCCTTTATACAAAGAGGGTGGGTCCTCATTGATGACGCTGACGCCCACCTGCCTCTTTCAAGGCGTGATTGTATTACTTCAGGTGAACTACGCGGCGGCACAATTCCCATAGTTGATGTGTTGCACCGAGTGCAAGGGAACCAGTACACCAATTGTAGTTGTCTTTAAGAATCTGGGAATAGTATTTCAGGAACCGCCAGTTGAATTTATACATGGACAAAAAAAAATGAATAAATAAATGTAGCCACCAAGAATGCACAATTAAACATGCAAATTAGAAAGGAATACCATTCATTAATGGCATAGTGAGCAGTGGCTAAAGCTGTCACCTTACTGGAAGAAATTAGCAGGTTCAAAACATTGCTGTGGTCTTCCATTTTGCATGTATTCTCTGGGCAATTAGCTTTTATTCCATGGACCAAAAGCATGGATATTAAGCATTTTACAATTGTCACTGTGTGAGCGTAAATGGTTGTCTCGTTTGTCTTCAAGTGGTCCAGTGAAGGAATGGCAACTTGTCTTGTGTTCACCGTGCCTCTCAGCCAATGACAAGAGACAACTCCATTCAGCCGGGCATGAAAAACAGAATCGAAAAAATGGATGGATAAATGTTAGTTATATGCTTAATATATGATGAAAAATATGTTAGTTGTAATACATTTATTCTGAAATGATCTAATTTAAATTGCAAATAATAGTTTTGACTTTTTTAAAGAAAAACAATAAAATGCTGAACTTAACACGTACTTCTGCAGCACTGCTGCTGAACTGTAGCTGAACTCCCACCTTCCTGTCGGTGGATAAAAGTAGTTTTGAACTGGCATTCTAAATTCTGTTTTCTCCATTGTCTAGTTCTTGAGTAAGCTGGCATAGCTATTTTTTCCTGCAAATTAAATATTTTAAGATAACTGCCCTTCCACATTTGACCTTTTCTAAAGAGCCCTACTCACAAATATCCTTTGCCAGAGACATATTTGGCATATTTGTTTTTCTGATATGTCTTGATGACACTTTTAAATGTTTGTTAAATTTTTAATTTTGCTTCAAACTGACCTACTGAGGACAGTGGTGGTTATTGGTAAGGTTTTGGGTGATATCTTATTTTGGTTCACATTAGAGGAAGAATACTATTTTTATATCTGTCAGACTGGTATTTTTCTTTTACCCCTTTTTGTGGAGATTCTACTAATGAAGTAGAAACTAGCCTTGAGTGATTCAGTGGTAAGTGTTTCATTGCTTTACAAAGAAAAACATTTTTCTAAAAATGTACAAGGCCTAATAACTAGAAAAAGAAAAACTAAAATTCATTAAAAAAAATTGGACAACTTTTGTAAAGCTTGGAGGACTAAAAGTTCCTATAGATTACCGTACAATAGCATCTAACTTCTTTAAAACAAAATACAGGTATAATACAATGAGGTAGCTTAATTTTGTGCTGTGCTGTAGTTGAACACATTCTTAAGTTCACTTTGTATTTCTACAGAGATTGGCCTGTTAGAGAGAGGAGGGTTCCATACTGCAGGTTGCTAATGCAGCTGTACGGGAGCTAAAAGGAGAGAGAAAAAAGCATTATCGTTTCTGAAACCTTCCCTCAGGTCATAATAGTCTGGTGGTATGAAAGACAGATATGAACGGTCAAGACATGATTCTGACAGAAGAGCCAATGTGGATTATTGCTGACTGAAGAAAGTTAATGTGACAATGGGTAGATAAATTGAGAACTTTATGGTTTCTCCACTCAAGAGATGCTCAGTTATGCAACAGTAACATCAGAAAAATGAGGCACAAACAACAATACCTCTGTTACTGGATGATTAAAATCAATGTATTTAATTAACAAAATGAACAAAATAGAGGTTACCTGGAGATTAGCAGCAAGGATGGGAGGTAAAAGTTCAGTCCCAGTAGTGGAGAATGGTATTAAGGAAGAATGTAAAGAGCTGTGGGAGTGTCAACAGAGTTTAAAAAAATGATAGTATGATCATGATTATTTAAGGCATATGTGATCTGACTAAGCTCTTACATGTAGAGTTCATGCAGTGATGCCGTTTTCTTCCCTCCATGATGGCAACAATTTGCTGTCTTATGTAAAGCTTGCATTTACCATAGTGTAAATACTCATTATAGGTTAGGTAGATTTTAGTTCAGGCTAAGGCTAGAGCGTAATAATAGCACTTATCAGGAATGAGGTCATAAGTATTGTGGGAAACCCCAAAAGTCCAAGATGTCAGGCAATCTATATGCCAGATGGCATGAAACATTACCACTTCCAATGCATTTGTTCACATCAACCTAAGTGAAGACAATGTCCCTTTTGCCAAGATCCACTTGGAATGTATTGAAGGATACACTAGTACTTTGTACACAGCTCTAGAGCTGTGTATTATTGTGGCTAGCACTGGCTACAATGCAGGGGACTAACAGTGTCCAGCAACCAAGGTAAATTGATAAAAAGGTATGTATGGTGATGCCGGTCGTTTCCGTGCTGATGCGTGTTCTTTTTCCGAGCCTCCATGAAAAAAACAGTATAGATGACAGAAGAATTTGTGCAAGATGCGTGCCACTGATTTACCATGTATGAAAAGGCTTTCATCAGCTTGCCTGATGAATGATTTTGCCAGTCGCTTATTTTTTTTGACTTTGTTTTTAGGTGCTAGCTGTCAGCTATAGATCTTTTACTCTGTTTTTTTTTTAAGGTGAAAATGTTCCTAAAAAGCTGATCATTCTCATATCTGATTTCACTACAATCAATTTTTGGCTTAAAAAAAGAGAGGAAATTTAAATTGTCTCCATTATTTTGCTATCTTTAGATATAAATCACTTTTATATGTATTTCATACTATTTCAGGTGGACAATGCCAGGACAGAGATAATTGTGTTATATGTTTTAAATAATGTGTCATATTAAACATATACACACATGTTCTTGTTTACATATTGAAGCAAACTCAGAGATGATCGTGAATTTCAGAAGAAAAAAATACACCTATCTCACTGATTATTCATGCTGCTGATCTCATGCTGCTGATCTCATACTGCTGTATTCATTCATACCCATCTACTCACTACAGACTCATGTTTGGGCTGCTGTTCAATATGTCATGTCATTTTACATTATTAGTGTTTAGCTTATAGCTTAGATCTTTAGTGTATTGTTTATTTAGTGTATATCTTAGATATATATATGACAACCTAAACTGTTTCTTTTTATACTTAATATTTTTGTTAATTTTGGTGTAACTGGAACCTTGAGTACACAGTTTTATTCCACATGATGTACCACATGTGATGTGAATGACAATAAAGAAACTTGAACTTGAACTCAGTCACAGTGTCAAATCCAGCAATCACATTTCTCTCCCTGAGTAATCAACTTTGGAAATGACACACATTATATACAATCTCTTGCAAACGAGGCTTGTCAGCCTATATGTTGTCAATATTGCAAGTCCCATTGCAACAATGCTTCATGGAAACCTTTGTTTTTTTGCCTGGCACAAACCACAACTACAATGCTTTTTGTATTGTACTCAAGTTATGCTTGCCTAAGATCCCGATACTTGCTGTTGTCACATATTGCAGGTATTGTTTTAGTATCTCTCACCAATGCTAATGCCCCTTACTAGAATTTTTTGTTAGGATTGAGTCCAAACTGTGAGTCACCAAAACTCTCCATCTCACATTAAAACCTCCAAGCAGAACTTGCCATACTTCATTGAGTCCTTAGAGCAGGATTCCTGTACCTTGCACTTTACAATGTAAGCATATTGTGATATGAAAACACAAAGTGGGTAGTCTTGCTTATGATTCAAGAAAAAGGACAGCCCACGTTCAAAAGGGCAATTTGTTGTTGAATGGTGGGAACACACTAGCCAGGTGACGGAAATGTCCTGCACTGACGCTTCAGGAGATCAATAGATAGGAAGATGGACTTGAGTTCCTATTTTTAGCAGGAATCACACAAATTTACAATAAACAAAGCCCCACAAAACTTGCTTTACAAGATGAGGGATAATTAAGATACTAAACTCTTTGAATTACGCAGCACAGACTTTCTATTGAAGATGATTCATGGAATTAGTGGTTAGAGATGCTGCATTGCTGACCTTTATTTATTTATTTTTGTACATGTTTTTGCTTGTACAAATGGGAATATATGTACTTACAATTATAGCAGTATGGAATTTAGAAAAAAATATTGTTGATAACAAAATGCAAAAAAAGGCCTGAAAATGTTATTGACAAGAAGGCAGTATTCCTCGGAGGAAGCTAAATGACTAAATAAGAGCACAAAATCAGAAGCCAAAGGGTTTTAAGAAATGACTAAGCTATGGAACAACATGTATAACACTGATGCAAACAATCATAAAAAAGCAAGGAGATTAGAAAAGGCTAGATGTGTATCCACAGCTTGTTAAATAGTTGAGCTACAAGTTTGAAACTTTGTCAGGAACTGACACAAAGCACAAGAACAAACAGGACCAGGACATAACATAAATAATTTGACTAGCATAAACCATTACACAGTCAAAAAAAAAAGAAAAAAAGATAGCTAACAATTCAGATTCTGATAATAACAAGTGACTCAGCTTAATGTTAGCTCACCAGTTATAAAATAGTTTGATGCAGATTAAAAAAAAGAAATTACAGTATATAATATCTATATATTGTACTGTATTTATCCCCAATGGAGTAAGTAATTCTATGCATTTTTCTGATCGGATATGTGAGCACATATATGCAACAGAAGGCTGCCCAGACAGCAGCTGGGGGGATGAGAGCCTTGCTTGTTTGCTCCAGAGTGGTGCAAATAAGAATGGAGGCAGTTGTGGGTGCTTCACCTTGGTAAGTTGAACCAGCAACCTTGCAATTCCAGGCTTGCCTTCTCTAACCTCTGTGCCATCACTTCCCTTAAAGTCTTCATGAAAAAACAGGTCTGCTGCATGTCTCTCCCTGATTGTAAATCAGACAAAACAGAGTAAACAACTTTGTACAATATCATGAAAGCTGAGAAGAAAAAAATGATCCACAAATCCATCCATCCATCCATCCATCTTCTTCTGCTTATCCGGGGTCGGGTCGCGGGGGTAGCAGCCTAAGTAGGGAGGCCCAGACTTCCCTCTCCCCAGCCACTTGGAGCAGCTCCTCCGGGGGAATCCCAAGGCGTTCCCAGGCCAGCCGAGAAACATAGTCCCTCCAGCGCGTCCTGGGTCTTCCTCTGGGTCTCCTCCCGGTGGGACGTGCCCGGAACACCTCACCAGGGAGGCGTCCAGGAGGCATCCTAACCAGATGCCCGAGCCACCTCAACTGGCTCCTCTCGATGTGGAGAAGCAGCGGCTCTACTCCGAGTCCCTCCCGGATGACTGAGCTTCTCACCCTATCTCTAAGGGAGAGTCCAGCCACCCTGCGGAGAAAACTCATTTCAGCCGCTTGTATCCGAGATCTTGTTCTTTCGGTCATAACCCAAAGCTCATGACCATAGATGAGGGTGGGAACGTAGATCGATCGGTAAATTGAGAGCTTTGCCTTTTGACTCAGCTCTCTCTTCACCACGACAGACCGGTACAGCGCCCGCTTCACTGCGGACGCTGCACCTATCCGCCTATCGATCTCACGCTCCAGTTTTCCCTCATTCGTGAACAAGATCCCGAGATACTTAAACTCCTCCACTTGGGGCAGGACCTCCTCCCCGACCCGGAGAGGGCATGCTACCCTTTTCCGGCTCAAGACCATGGCCTCGGATTTGGAGGAACTGATCCTCATCCCGGCCGCATCACACTCGGCTGCAAACCGCTCCAGTGAAAGTTGTAAATCACGAACTGATGAAGCCAGTAGGACCACATCATCTGCAAAAAACAGAGAAGCGATTCTAAGGTCACCAAAACGGATCCTCTCAACACCTTGGCTGCGCCTAGAAATTCTGTCCATAAAAGTTATGAACAGAATCGGTGACAAAGGGCAACCTTGGCGGAGTCCAACTCTCACCGGAAACGAGCCTGACTTACTGCCGGCAATGCGGACCAAGCTCTGACACCGGTCGTACAGGGACCTAACAGCCCTTATCAAAGGGCCTGGTACCCCATACTCCCGGAGTACCCCCCACAGAACCCCCCGAGGGACGCGGTCGAATGCCTTCTCCAAGTCCACAAAACACATGTAAACTGGTTGGGCAAACTCCCACGCACCCTCCAGGACCCTGCTGAGGGTGTAGAGCTGGTCCAGTGTTCCACGACCAGGACGAAAACCACACTGCTCCTCCTGAATCCGAGGTTCGACTATCCGACGGACCCTCCTCTCCAGAACCCCTGAATAGACCTTACCAGGGAGGCTTAAGAGTGTGATCCCCCTATAGTTGGAACACACCCTACGGTCCCCCTTTTTAAATAGGGGAACCACCACCCCAGTCTGCCAATCCAAGGGAACTGCCCCCGATGTCCACGCGATATTGCAGAGTCGCGTAAGCCAACACAACCCTACAACATCCAGAGCCCTAAGGAACTCCGGGCGAATCTCATCCACCCCCGGAGCCTTGCCACCGCGGAGCTTTTTAACCACCTCGGCGACCTCAGCACCAGAGATCGGAGAACCCGACCCAAAGTCCCCAGGCTCTGCTTCCTCAGTGGAAGACGTGCCAGTAGGATTGAGGAGGTCTTCGAAGTATTCCGCCCACCGACTCACAACATCCCGAGTTGAGGTCAGCAGCACGCCACCTCCACCATAAATGGTGTTGGTCTCGTACCTCTTTCCCCCCCTGAGACGCCGGATGGTGGACCAGAATCGCCTCGAAGCCGTACGGAAGTCATTCTCCATGGCCTCTCCGAACTCCTCCCACGCCCGAGTTTTTGCCTCAGCAACCACCCGAGCCGCATGCCGCTTGGACTGCCGGTACCTATCAGCTGCTTCCGGGGTCCCACAAGCCAAAAAGGCCCAATAGGACTCCTTCTTCAGCCTGACAGCATCCCTCACTGCCGGTGTCCACCACCGGGTTCGAGGGTTGCCACCTCGACAGGCACCAACAACCTTGCGGCCACAGCTCCGATAAGCTGCCTCGACAATAGAGGCGCGGAACACGGCCCACTCGGACTCCATGTCCCCCGCCTCCCTCGGAACGTGTTCAAAGCTCTCCCGGAGGTGGGAGTTAAAGCTCCGTCTTACGGGAGACTCTGCCAGACGTTCCCAGCAGACCCTCACGATACGTTTGGGTCTGCCAGGTCTGACCGGCATCCTCCCCCACCATCGGAGCCAACTCACCACCAGGTAGTGGTCAGTAGACAGCTCCGCCCCTCTCCTCACCCGAGTGTCCAAGACATGCGGCCGCAGATCAGATGAGACGACAACAAAGTCGATCATCGAACTGCGACCTAGGGTGTCCTGGTGCCAAGAGCACATATGGACACCCTTATGCTTAAACATGGTGTTCGTTATGGACAATCCATGACGAGCACAGAAGTCCAATAACAGAACACCACTCTGGTTCAGATCAGGGGGGCCGTTCCTCCCAACCACACCCCTCCAGGTCTCACTGTCATTGCCCACGTGAGCGTTGAAGTCCCCCAGTAGAAGGTTGAATTAAATACATTGAGAAATACTGATTTATTTGCATGAAACTTCATGATATTCCTATCAGATCTGTTTGGATGACACTACCTGCTGCTACCACTCTTTGAGGTTTGAAAAAAAAAAGTATCTCTATAATCATGGAATTAAAAAAAGCATCATTTTTATTTTTAAAAGGATCTAGCCATTAACTTGTTAGTGTTGTCACAGTTAAATTTCATTAAACTTAAATTGTTCTAAGATTCATTTAGAACACATATATATAAAGGTGTTACACAAAAACCCACTTTAAAAGACCTGAACTATTGCTGTAAGACTATCATTGATCTTCTGACTTGTGAATTTATGCTAAAATATAATTTGAGATGTAATTTGATAGTTGCAAAGGACCATGTCTTCTCGCCAGATTGCTTCTACTTTGTATACATTTTGTAAACGCTAGAGATGGCCTTATGAGGACCAGAACACTCAATGTGATATACAAAACACCCATCCATCCTTGCACTCATATTTTACCATGTGCTCATTGACATGTGAACATGCTTCAGGAGAAAATTTAATTCTGTTTTCCTGATGTTGACTCATGCTTATCCACAAAATTATTGGTTGAGAGACCTTTACATTTTGTGGGTGCAGAATACCTCAGGTATAATATGGAGCTTGCTTACCATCAAGCTGAACATGCATTTTTGCTGGAATAAGGCATAAATACTGGGGACTATTGGTCTGAGATAAGAAAGTTCGCTCAATATAAAATCCTGACTAAACTAAGAGGATGTGCATTGCAACCTTAAAACACACTGTATAAACTGAAGAAATTAATGATAAAATTCAAAAATGCAGTCCATACATTAAGCTTTGAAAATCTGTTAATCAAGCTTTGCTTGCTAAGTGATGCAATTGAACAGATAGAGCAACTGCTAAATAAAAATAAATAAAACAGGATAAATTCAGAATTAACTTCTATGTTGATAAAACAATGGCAGTTTCCTAACAAGCCCTTGCATTTTGCTGTGGTTTATGGGATATTTGCATTTTACTATCCAGATTTTGGGACCGCTTTGCAACATGTAGCGCTAGATATATGTGGGTACATGAAATATATATACAGGTAGTCCCCTACTTACGAACGTCCGTTCGTAACTCGAAATCGCCGTAAGTCAAAAAACACACACTGGCCACCCCTTATACACGTACATGTAATGTACTGTACAGTTACCAAGCTCTTCGCCTATCCTAACACAGTACCCTACATAATCATCAAAAAACACATACAGTACATTTGGAGTCATAATGAAAGAAAAAATGAGTTAATTTCTTACTGGTAGCTGGTGAATTCTTCCTCCGTCTGTTAGCATGTTAGCTCGTTGCACCTCCGAGCTCTGCAGCTTCCTGCAGCTTCACGTGGTCCAAACTGTTTACAGTAAAGCCTGTTAGCATGTTAGCTCCATACGTTTGGAGCCATAATGAAGGGAAAAAAAGAGTTAATAACTTACTGGTAGCTGGTGAATCCGTTATCCGCATGTTAGCATGTTAGCTCCGTGTCCCGGCAATATCCGAGGCCTAAAAGACGTTTCTCCGCGTGTTAGCATGTTAGCTCATTGTCCCACCAACATCCAAGGCTGCCAGGCGGAGCATCGAGGCGAGCTCCCGGCCGCAGCAGGCCTCTCCACCGCCCGTCGGCTCTGTGTCCCCGGTGGGGCCGGCTGATGGTAGGGACAGTAGCAGCGGGATGGTCACCGGATCCCGCGGTGAGCTAGTGGAGTCGGCAGGCGTGGTGTGATACGGCAGAGCGATCGGCGGCTGCTGCTTCGGGCCTGAGACGTCCACAGAGTTCACCAAGCATTTCCAGCTCATGTATTCGAGTGAGGCAACCTCTGATCGGACACACAGTCCGTCCAAAGCTGGCTGTCGAGGCCGGAGCTAACCAAAGCTAACCGAAAACTGACGGACACTGCCGAAAACTGACGGAAACTGCGTAATCGGCTTCTAAATAATGATAATAATAATAATAATAATTTATTTATTTATAAAGCCATTTAAAACAACCACAGCAGCAACAAAGTGCTGTACACATAAAATCAAGAACATTTAAACACATAAAATAAGATTTTTCAAAAATATTTTTTTTCTTAATGAGATACATGACGTAACCCCGAAACGTCATAAGTTGAGGCCGCCGTAAGTCGAGGACTACCTGTATATATATTTTTTTAATATTACATCATGAGTATTTTGCAGTTAGAGAGGACATTGATGTAGTTGTGAGGACAGAGGATGCAGAGGACAGGGTGAGATGGAGGAGGATGACTCACTGTGGCCATCCCCAAAGAGGGAATAGCTCAAACAAGAAGAAGATGTAGTCAGTAATTTTTTAACTCATGCTCATTCCATTCTGCATCATACGTACTGTGATGCAAATTCAAGAAATGTTTTGAACTTTTCAAGTGGGGTTCTGTGTTAAACTCATGATGAAGTAACTTTAAACGCATTGTAGACACAGTAGTTCTTTGAGCAACCTCAGATCCGAGAAGCAAAGTTGAACAAGCTAATGATTACCGGTAGTATGAGGGGACCAAGACCAAAGCAGATTGTTGCTATCATACAATAAAAAACACAATTTTGATAGTGTTTGATGCAAAGACTGTTTTTTTTTTTTTTACACCGATAATGGTTTTTCATTATTCAGAGATACACATATGTAATTCTCTGGTTATTTGCAATTAAATGGATTTTAAACAGGAGTTCTACCACATCCTCAGTGCTCAAAATTACAAAGTAAACCTTTGAGAATGGACATCAAGGATGCGATGAGAAACAGCATCCAATCCTTCAAAGGCAAAATGCAACTTCAGGCTTACATAATTATGGACAAAGACGTACTGCAGGAAGCTAATGAACCCAAGCACACCTAACAGAAATGCTCAAGGACAGAATAGTACTGACTGACTAAAACTTCTTCAGTTGTCTGATCTTAGCCACAATGACATTTCACAAGTGCTCTTCATGAAAAAGAGTGCCTACAGGTGCACTTATATCACTGGCACATATATTCACAGTTTTACAGAGTTCTTAGGGATTTTATCTGATTATGACAATAACATAGACGTTACCTGAAAAAGCATTAACTTAATGATGGTAGTTCATAAGCATTGGGACGGTTGCAAACTCCTGATACAGTTTTAGAGCAAAAAAAAAAGATGATGATAAAATTTGCATAAAACTGAAGGTTTTACAGTTATACAATGACTGGATTTTGATGAACAGCTGTGAAATATTAGTTCTATTTGGAGCATTGTTGCACAGGCATAATTCACAGCAGGTATTTCACGTGGAGTTTAAATGGTCATGAATTTTGGACATTATGTGTTTGAACTGGTATTTTATAACTTTTGAAGAGGTTTTACAAAATCACGTTAGGTGTATTGATTTTTAAAAATACTTTATTGTGGAACCGCCGCTATTACCAAGCACTTAACCTATCCTAACACAGTACTCTACATAATTATCAAAAACACATATGTTTGGGAGCCATAATGAAGGGAAAAAAAGAGTTAATGGCCTACTGGGATGCTGGTGACGCTGTATTCCTCCGTCCATCCGCTGTATTCTCTATTCCGTTTATGACATAAAACTGCCATCCTCGGTCCAGAGCGTTTACAGTAATGCCTCCGCCTGTACTTTTCCACTGTTGCGCCTGGTTCTGCCGGTCCACCTCGCCTCCGTATCCCTTCGCCTCTATATCCCTCCACCTCTGTATCCCCCTGCCTCTATATCCCTCCGACTCTGTATCCCTCCGCCGCCACACCACATACAGTGCAACACTGTATTCTTCTGCCGCAGCAGCCGCGTAACTCAAAAAAAGGCTGTTCATAGTAAATGGGAGATGCGTTGTAACCACGAAACGTCTTAACTCGAGACCGTCGCAACCCGAGGACTACCTGTATTACCAAACACATTCAACCTTTATTTATACAGGTTAGTCTCATGGAGTCACATGGACTAATTTTCAAGAGAGACCTGTTATCATGATCTTTTGTTTTAATTGTTGAACCCACATGCAGGTAGAGACTGGAGACTCTGAGGTAAAAGTAAGCAACTCTATTTAATTTAACACAAACAAAACAAAAGGCTGATGGGGCAGCAGAACTCATACAAATGATAAAACAAAAAAACAATGGAGAAATAGACAACAAGCTTTCCAGCACAATCCACGGACAAAAAAACACAGCAGTGCTGAATATATGGGGATACTAATGAGACCAGGATGACAAACACCTGGGTTGATTAGGATTTGTGACAGGTGAGACAGGAGTTGGCAACAAGAAGAGGAAACACTGTGGGGTACAAGAAATACAAGGATTAAAGAACAGACAGGACAAAAAATACAGATCCCACACAAACCTTACTATTTCCACAGTCTTAACAGGTTTCTGTCACATCCTTTCCTGAGTGCAGAGTGCACACATCCAAACTCATTGACTCACTGGATTTCAGTTATTTTCTTCTACACATGATGTTGTAGACATAAAAAAATACATGCATGACAGCCACACTCTTCTGCCTCTCCCAATTAGAGATATTTTTTTCTGTAAAATGTTTAGTATTGCAAATTCATGGTCTTTTAAGTCTGTTTCTATCTAACTTTTAAGTGGCATACATATTACTATGGTGTTTCCAATGAGACACCATCAGCAGCTTTAGCCTTCCATTTTATTGTGTGTCTTTTTATACAGTTTATGCATAAAACCCTTTTGTCAGATTATATTATTATAAAATTATGTCTCTACATTTGCTGATTTTTAAAGTGCATACCGGGTACTTTCATTTATTATGTTTCAGCGGTAAGTGTTTCATAAAAAAAAACACTTGCCGTGTTTTGCAGAGGAAACAGTAAAATAAGACAATTAATTTCCATGCACAAACTAACAGAATGGCATGCTCAATTTTTAACTTTCATAGCAAAATTCAGGCAGCAGGACACTGTTTGTCCATTGTTGTACCATTTGGTTTAGCAGGCTGTCCAAAGAACTCTGCTCCAAGCTGCTCTGTGCATGAATGACACTTACTGCAGTGAGATGCTTTAATATGAAGCAACTCCATCAACCATCAATCACTCTTTTAAATAGTGTAAAATTTACACAACTTATTTTTTGAAGAAAATATGTCCTATCCTTTTCTCATTTGTGATTTTAATCATAATATGTGAACATTATGCTTGGAAATCTACAGCCTTAAAAAAAAAATCAAGTTCTGAATGTCCATAACTTCACAATAGCAGCTGAATGCAACGCCCACAGACGCAGAGCTGCCTACGTTCATTTTTTTTTTTTTTTTGCTTCATCCCACACAGAAAAGCTTTAAACTATTACAGAGAACTCTTAAGATTATGTACATCTGTTACATCTCTAACCTTGGCCAGAAAATAGTAGACAAGCTGGAATTAAAAAAAGAAAAGAAATGCAGCTTCTGAGAATTTTCCATTCTCACAGAAAGCTGTGCAAACATAGCATTTTATGAATTTGCAAGAGTGAATGTTGAGACCTGGGTGAGTTTTACAAGCCTGATAAAAACCAACCTCCATGGCAACAAGAAGCAAGGTCAAAAAAGTGAGGAATGCAGCTATATTATGATTTGAATCTCAGGAAGACAATTTAGCCATGATATTTTAGAATCAGGCTCTGGCAGTTTAAACATTCTAGCTTTTCCAAGACATAAGTTCACAAATATCAGATAAATTATCTTCAGCCTTGCCAATTTAGGCTTTCTGAGAATAATATTTTTGACCTGGAGTGTTAATCCAGACACATTGATAAATTATGGCAACTTTTTCCTCCATATAACATTTGTTGCACTAGTTGCTATAGAAAGAAGTGGGCTTTAGAGAACTGGAGCAAAGCCCAGCTCTCCTGATGCATGCTGCTTCATGAGCATGGAAGCAGGTCTGAAGGTTAATTGCTACCAGATGTTCATCTTCACTAGTTTGTTAATCAAGTGAAGCTATCAGTCTCCTGTAAGCTCTATGAGCTCATATTTACAACCTCAAAGAGCAAGAATAATGAAGACGTGAATTATACACTCCAGTTTTGTTTTGAATCCCAGTTCTCAAGGTTTCTTGCTGAATAGGTTAAGCTAGATGGGTAAAACTAGATTTTAGTTTACCATAATATTTGTAGTGATATGTTAACGTGAAGAGGTCTGTAGACTACACCTTGTTACAGGTGTGCAATAAAAATAATAAATGCAAGTTGATCTCAGTCAAAGTAATGATGGATTTTTGGCAATGATGTGACCCACCTAACTTGAATTAAACACACAAAACCCAGTTGGTTAAAATCACAATTATGTAATGTTTTGCAAGTTTGAATAATAACAATATGAAATTATGACAAATGGGAATATGAATGCATAACAAATAGTTCAAAATGCCCTGATGCATGCTCAATAATTCAGGTAGAAAAATCTAAAAAAGCTAAGTCTGGTCCTCTGGACATTCAAAAAACAAAACAAAAGATGTTCTGATTTTGAAATAGAGTAAGACAGCACAATCGGTCTGAGGTGTTTGAGAAAGCACCGTGGCTTTGCTTTAATTTATTTTTTGAATGTCCAGAGGACCAGACTTAGGTTTTTTAGACATAACCAATAGTGCTATTTCAGAAGTGTGAAAAATATGAAATTGTTTAAAACTTTGAGAAGAGATGTTATCTAAATTTAGGACTAATGCTTAAAATTTAAGGTAATTTTCTGAGGTTTGTGAACTAACTTAAAGGTGTCTAAAACAACTAATTGGCACTGAGTCTAAAGTCACCTTTAATCGGGAGGAAGATGGCTTGTCCTATCAGAAGATGCCCTCATTACCACGATGGATACGATGGTGAAAGGGGCCGCTGTTCGTCATCCCAGGAAGTGATGATTCTCTCCAGAACAATTAACTATGTAATAATGACAACAATAACAACAACAACAACAACAACAACAACAACAACAACAACAACAACAACAATAATAATAATAATATATTATTATTATTATTATTATTATTATTATTATTATTATTTATATTATTATTATTTAAAAAAGCTAAGTCTGGTCCTCTGGACATTCAAAAAAACAAAACAAAACAAAGCACAAAAAAACCCCTGTAGAAACAAGAAAGTTAATTCTCAATAGTCCAGGTATCAAATCCGCTCATTCTCAATCAGTTCATCTGGACAGTTTCTTTTTAGTAGAAACGTTTCACCCTCACTCCAGAGGGCTTCGTCAGTCAGAGTAGTCCAAAGCAAACTGAAGCTACCCCACCAAGTAAACAACTTAAGTGGACCAACCAGTTTGCTGTAGCCAAGATGGTTTCTGGGGGCTTGTCCCTCGTCGACTCCTCCCAGGCAGGCAGACATGTCCAAAGTGGTTCAAGACAAGAAAGTTCATTCTCAATAGTCCAGGTATCAAATCCGCTCATTCTCAATCAGTTCATCTGGACAGTTTCTTTTTAGTAGAAACGTTTCACCCTCACTCCAGAGGGCTTCGTCAGTCAGAGTAGTCCAAAGCAAACTGAAGCTACCCCACCAAGTAAACAACTTAAGTGGACCAACCAGTTTGCTGTAGCCAAGATGGTTTCTGGGGGCTTGTCCCTCGTCGACTCCTCCCAGGCAGGCAGACATGTCCAAAGTGGTTCAAGACAAGAAAGTTAATTCTCAATAGTCCAGGTATCAAATCCGCTCATTCTCAATCAGTTCATCTGGACAGTTTCTTTTTAGTAGAAACGTTTCACCCTCACTCCAGAGGGCTTCGTCAGTCAGAGTAGTCCAAAGCAAACTGAAGCTACCCCACCAAGTAAACAACTTAAGTGGACCAACCAGTTTGCTGTAGCCAAGATGGTTTCTGGGGGCTTGTCCCTCGTCGACTCCTCCCAGGCAGGCAGACATGTCCAAAGTGGTTCAAGACAAGAAAGTTAATTCTCAATAGTCCAGGTATCAAATCCGCTCATTCTCAATCAGTTCATCTGGACAGTTTCTTTTTAGTAGAAACGTTTCACCCTCACTCCAGAGGGCTTCGTCAGTCAGAGTAGTCCAAAGCAAACTGAAGCTACCCCACCAAGTAAACAACTTAAGTGGACCAACCAGTTTGCTGTAGCCAAGATGGTTTCTGGGGGCTTGTCCCTCGTCGACTCCTCCCAGGCAGGCAGACATGTCCAAAGTGGTTCAAGACAAGAAAGTCCACAGCAAACTGGTTGGTCCACTTAAGTTGTTTACTTGGTGGGGTAGCTTCAGTTTGCTTTGGACTACTCTGACTGACGAAGCCCTCTGGAGTGAGGGTGAAACGTTTCTACTAAAAAGAAACTGTCCAGATGAACTGATTGAGAATGAGCGGATTTGATACCTGGACTATTGAGAATGAACTTTCTTGTCTTGAACCACTTTGGACATGTCTGCCTGCCTGGGAGGAGTCGACGAGGGACAAGCCCCCAGAAACCATCTTGGCTACAGCAAACTGGTTGGTCCACTTAAGTTGTTTACTTGGTGGGGTAGCTTCAGTTTGCTTTGGACTACTCTGACTGACGAAGCCCTCTGGAGTGAGGGTGAAACGTTTCTACTAAAAAGAAACTGTCCAGATGAACTGATTGAGAATGAGCGGATTTGATACCTGGACTATTGAGAATGAACTTTCTTGTCTTGAACCACTTTGGACATGTCTGCCTGCCTGGGAGGAGTCGACGAGGGACAAGCCCCCAGAAACCATCTTGGCTACAGCAAACTGGTTGGTCCACTTAAGTTGTTTACTTGGTGGGGTAGCTTCAGTTTGCTTTGGACTACTCTGACTGACGAAGCCCTCTGGAGTGAGGGTGAAACGTTTCTACTAAAAAGAAACTGTCCAGATGAACTGATTGAGAATGAGCGGATTTGATACCTGGACTATTGAGAATTAACTTTCTTGTCTTGAACCACTTTGGACATGTCTGCCTGCCTGGGAGGAGTCGACGAGGGACAAGCCCCCAGAAACCATCTTGGCTACAGCAAACTGGTTGGTCCACTTAAGTTGTTTACTTGGTGGGGTAGCTTCAGTTTGCTTTGGACTACTCTGACTGACGAAGCCCTCTGGAGTGAGGGTGAAACGCCCCTCTAGAAACGTTTCGTCTTTCGTCCGAAAGACTTCCTCAGTCTGAGCTGCTGTATTCAGCTCAGTCCCTTAAATAGCAGCTGGTTCCAG
>JBBPBX010055770.1:10345-22991 GCA_038048925.1 Garcialebias charrua
GGGACGGAGGTTGAGGAGCATCAAATGTAGAACCACTAGACTGAGGAACAGCTTCTACCCTGAGGCTGTCAGACTCATGAATAAATAAATAATAAGAATAAACACTGCAAAATGTCACATCATGTTGATACTGATCTGTTTCTTGTTGCTGCGTTCATCTGTGACCATCTGCTCATAATGACTCATGTTCGTGCTGCTGTTTATAATGATGTTTTTCTACTACATTAGGGCTTAGTGTATTACTAGCTGATGTCTCTCTTAGTTAATCCTAGATGTTATTATTGTTTTTCTCTTGCATTTGTTGTTGGATGTAACTGGGACCCTGTGTACATAATCTCGTTTTCAACACATGTACTACATGCGGTGCAAATGACAATAAATTCTCTCTGACTCTGACTCTGACTAAACCATGAAGTGACCATGAGACGTTGATTTTAGTTGGTATGCCAGGAGACACTACCCTTTATTTAAAATAAATCAGCTAAAATTAACACCATTACACTTGATTGACAGATTTTACTTTCTTGCAATTTAACACATCAGCACATTTAAATTGCAACAACAGACATAGTAATGAGTTGACATATTACTTTTTATCTGTGGCTCTTAGCTTTATGTAGTTTCCAGCTTAGAATGAAGGGAGAAGGAAATAGGAGGAATAAAAGAGGTTGGAGAGGTTGTAAAGAGGGAAGTTTATCTTGCATTTATAAAACCAGATGACACTCTTCCATACGCGTCCAGCTAAGATATCACACCTCCAGTAAGCAAACAGCTGCTCCTTTACCTTAAGACGTCCACCTCGGTTCTGGTAAAGAACTGTGATCAGCCTTGGACATAACGAGTCGTAGGTCCCGCAAGTCCAAGCTGAACTCCAAGCGTGTTTACCTTGTCAGTGTCGGTGATACTTGCTTTAGTCGGCAGATGTCGTGGCAGTCATGGTTTTTGGTTCAAGATAACTTATTCCAGAAAGAATTTAATTCAAAGTTCTGAGCTTACGCTCGGTTCGAAGTGGACTGATAGCAAGCATGTTATTAGCCCTTGCTGAAGAACGAAGGTCTTTGACTCTTAACCAAACGTCCGACAGCTTAAAGAGAAAGTTCACATCTCCTCTTCCTTACAGGAACAAGAGGTTCCAGGAAAGCTTTGAACCCTTAGTAGAGGATCTGAGATCAGTGACTTGTGCCTCTCCGATTGGTTCAGAAGAACCAGTCGAGGAGTTCACTTGCTGTTATCAAGATTCAAGGTTACAGCCAGAAGCTGAGAGAAATGTTTAGGAAAAAGACAGACGCATAATCTCCAGTAGTAAAATACTTGGATTAGCGTCTTAAGACTTCTAAAACAAATCTGAAAAGCACAATTTGACATAAAATTCAACTCTGACACCATTATATGGTCAAGTAACGCAGTAATGCTCCACATTAAAGAATAACACAGCATAATAGCACATATCATGAAAATGACAAAATGTTATTCTTTTGATTACATTAGAATAAAATTAAAGAAGCCAATAGTCTCTTTGTGAGTGACTATATATGTTCTCAGATTACAACTAATGGAATAAATTGTAGTAAATGTCTGTTTACTGATAGGGTCAGCAAAAAGCATCACTGGACAGTTCAAAAAGACAAAGGTGTATCAGAGACCACCGTCTGGTCCATTACATGATCGAGTACCTGACCGCAGAGATCATGGCGCTGATGGGAAACTCGACTCATAACAATGGAGGACTGTGATCACACCCCGGCACCTTCAGCTGTCTGTCCGTGGTGATGAGGAGCTTTCAGGCAGTCAGTCATCTGACAGCAAGCTGGATCCAGGTGGACGGATCGGTATCTGTAGCCAGATTCTTCAAATTTGTAGCTGGAGATTATTCCT
The DNA here is from genome assembly GCA_038048925.1 of Garcialebias charrua. Lineage (NCBI taxonomy): Eukaryota > Metazoa > Chordata > Actinopteri > Cyprinodontiformes > Rivulidae > Garcialebias > Garcialebias charrua. Next base: position 12,221 of record JBBPBX010055770.1, read on the forward strand.
ACCCACAGCTATCAGCATCTATAACTCTTGAATGGAACCAGGATGATGAGTTACGACAAATTTCCCTCTGGGATTAATAAAGTATTTTTGAATTTAATTCAATTGACTTGAATTGAGGGACTGTCTTCGTGGACAGCGAAAGAGAGAATGAACAAATGAGAAAGAACAAATGTCCAAAAGTAAAGTGGTTTCAGTAAAAATCCTTTCAGCTGCACAGCATCTGATACCAGAGGAAACAACCATCCAAAAAAGCAATTTACATCCAGAAAAAAAGAGGAAATAAAGTTTTCAAAAGCAATATCTCAGAGTGAATGTAACAGAGCTATTCCAACATGCAGCCACCTTGAGTGACACAATTAGTTACCAGTGTTTTTTTTTTCTTGAGTGATCCAGATCTTGTGGGCTTGACTGAAAACAAACCTTGTTGGCGGATAGAAAGGCCTTGGTAGTCCATTAGCAGCTAAAAACAATCACACTCTGGCACTGTGGGCAAGTAAAACAAACAACAACAAATTTGGCTGAAATAATTGCAGCAATAGCCTTCAGGTTGACATTTAAGATGTTAACAATAATGAGACCCTTTCTGATGCTGTAAACAAGCATATTTTATCTCTGTGGAAATAAAGTAATGAGCAAACTGTTGCTTTATTCACAGGATTTCCCAAACCTATTCTACAGGCAGCCCAGCAGTCTGCATGACATCCTGAGGTAAGTGGAATAAAAATAAACAAATATAAAACATAAACAATAATAACTGATGATAGTTTGGTTAGTTTAGAGCAAGGGTCACCAACACAATGCCCGCGGGCAACTGGTCGCCTGCAGGGACCACATGAGTCGCCTGGGGCGTGTTCTAAAAATAGTACTCATCATCAAGGTGCACCACCTAAAAGTAATCATTACTTGTTTATTTTTAAATTTAAGTACCGTATTTTCCAGAATATAGGTTACAGCTTTTTGCCTAATTTGCATGCCCTGCGACCTATAGAGAGGTGAGACCTATTTATGGATTTCCCCCCCCATATTTTTAGACCAATTTTTGGCTCAGATGTGACCGTTTGTCATTTTGGCAGAAAATAGTGCAGTACCACTTTTGTCCGCTAGGGGACACTTCCAGAGAGTCCACCGACCGTTTTCAGCTCATATGTCCGAAAAAAGCCTCCTCTACTCGGACTGACTCTGTCGCTGCCCGGCCTCTTGGTCTGTACTCCAGACCAAGAGGCCGGGCAGCCTCTAACTAGCTAACTACTGTTAGCTCTGTGTTTGTTAGCAAGATAAGTCAAGAACCACTCTGCGGATTTTTATGAAACTTACAGAATGTAATCATTGTATGGACATTTACAAGTGACTAGCTTTATGAGATGTTTGAGATAAAAAAAAAACAATATTTTATTAGCTTTTAGCTACCGTAAACAGATACTTAGTATTTAGATATATAGCTCATAAACCTCTCGGCGGATATTTTTTTCTGCTTACAGAGTGTAATTATATGAGTTTCATTTACAAACTGTTGACCTGTATGAAACATTTGAGATAAAATTCTATTTTTTATTCGTTTTTTTAGAGACAGAATTGTCTCGTGTTAGCTTTTGTTTTATTTCCGTGAATATTTTAGCAAGTAGCTAATAAACTACTCGGCTAATAAACCACTAATCCTTGTGGCTATAATGTCAGCTATAATTTTTAGCAAACAAATAATTGTTTTTACTGTGTTAATCTTCTTAAAAGCCTTGCTGTGCGCTCCTGTGGCAGACATTTTCAACAGAGCTAAACACTCGGTCCATATTTCCAGGTTGTCTCAGCGGTGACGCATCACGTCAGCGGTGGATGACGCATTACATTGGCGGTGACGTAGGTGCAACCTATATTCCGGTGCGATCTATTTATGGATTTTTCCAAATTTTGGGCAATAATTGGACAATGCGACCTATATTCCGGTGCCACCTATAACCCTGAAAATACGGTAATAATATTTGCAAGGATGTAGATTTTAAATCAGAATAATTAATGAAAACTTTTAGAGTAAAATTTTTACTGAAGTTCGGAACGATGCAGAGATGCACTAAGATCTCTGCGAGCGGCACATCTACAAACTATTACCTCCCTGAGTAGAGGGGGAAATGCAGAAAAACTTCCATCCATCATCCCGCCTCTTCCTATTTGGGTCACGGGAGTCACTGGTGCCCATGTCCAGCAATCATTGTGCGAGAGGTGGGGGACACCCTGGACAGGTCTCCAGTCCATCACAGGGACACATAGAGACAAACAAACATTCAATCTCTCACTCTCACCTAGGGACAATTTAGAGTTACCAATCAGCCGAACATGCATGTTTTTGAACTGTGGGAAGAAACCGGAGTACTCTGAGAAAACCCACACGGCATGGAGAGAACATACAAACTCCACCTAAAAGGCTCCTAGCTGAGATTTGAACTAAAGCAACCTCTTCTCTGAGAGATTGCAGCTCTACAACTGAGCCACCATGCTGCTGCAGAAAATTTTAAGAAAGCATTATTTTCACAGTGATCGGAAGAAGGTTTTTTTTTAACTGTTGTGAAAGACAAATACAGGTGCTGGTCATAAAATTAGAATACGGTACATGTATCATGAAAAAGTTGATTTATTTCAGTAATTCCGTTCAAAAACTGAAACTTGTATATTATATTCGTTCATTACACACAGACTGACCCACCAAACATTAGACGTCGAATGGATATGCAGATCATCCATCCACCCATCCATTCTCTTCCGCTTATCCGGGGTCGGGTCGCGGGGGTAGCAGCCTAAGTAGGGAGGCCCAGACTTCCCTCTCCCCAGCCACTTGGAGCAGCTCCTCCGGGGGAATCCCAAGGCGTTCCCAGGCCAGCCGAGAAACATAGTCCCTCCAGCGTCCTGGGTCTTCCTCTGGGTCTCCTCCCGGTGGGACATGCCCGGAACACCTCACCAGGGAGGCGTCCAGGAGGCATCCTAACCAGATGCCCGAGCCACCTCAACTGGCTCCTCTCGATGTGGAGAAGCAGCGGCTCTACTCTGAGTCCCTCCCGGATGACTGAGCTTCTCACCCTATCTCTAAGGGAGAGTCCAGACACCCTGCGGAGAAAACTCATTTCAGCCGCTTGTATCCGAGATCTCGTTCTTTCGGTCACAACCCAAAGCTCATGACCATAGATGAGGGTGGGAACGTAGATCGATCGGTAAATTGAGAGCTTTGCCTTTCGACTCAGCTCTCTCTTCACCACGACAGACCGGTACAGCGCCCGCTTCACTGCGGATGCTGCACCTATCCGCCTATCGATCTCACGCTCCAGTTTTCCCTCATTCGTGAACAAGACCCCGAGATACTTAAACTCCTCCACTTGGGGCAGGACCTCCTCCCCGACCCGGAGAGGGCATGCTACCCTTTTCCGGCTCAAGACCATGGCCTCGGATTTGGAGGAACTGATCCTCATCCCGGCCGCATCACACTCGGCTGCAAACCGCTCCAGCGAAAGCTGTAGATCACGATCTGATGAAGCCAATAGGACCACATCATCTGCAAAAAACAGAGAAGCGATTCTAAGGCCACCAAAACGGATCCTCTCAACACCTTGGCTGCGCCTAGAAATTCTGTCCATAAAAGTTATGAACAGAATCGGTGACAAAGGGCAACCTTGGCGGAGTCCAACTCTCACTGGAAACGAGCCTGACTTACTGCCGGCAATGCGGACCAAGCTCTGACACCGGTCGTACAGGGACCTAACAGCCCATATCAATGGGCCTGGTACCCCATACTCCCGGAGTACCCCCCACAGAACCCCCCGAGGGACGCGGTCGAATGCCTTTTCCAAGTCCACAAAGCACATGTAAACTGGTTGGGCAAACTCCCACGTACCCTCCAGGACCCTGCTGAGGGTGTAGAGCTGGTCCAGTGTTCCACGACCAGGACGAAAACCACACTGCTCCTCCTGAATCTGAGGTTCAATATTGAACCTTTTTACAATATTCTAATTTTCTGAGATACTGAATTTGGGGTTTTCATTAATTGTCAGTTATAATCATCAACATAAAAAGCAATAAACATTTGAATAATATCAGTCTATGTGTAATGAATGAACATAATATACAAGTTTCACTTTTTGAATGGAATTACTGAAATAAATAAACTTTTTCATGATTTTCTAGTTTTGTGACCAGCACCTGTATGTGTGTGTCATTTATGGGGCGACTGTGGCAACATCAGAACTCTACAATGTGAAGTGACACTTCACTAACACATTAGATTTAATGTGAACTTACTGCCTAGCAAGGCATGATGGGCAGAAAAACACCAGGAGTCAAAGGCAGCTTTGAGCAAACATCTAGTCTTTCTCCAAAAGACATTTGCACATGTGGAGGTCTTGAAAGAATTAATAAATAATGTGAAAGTAGTTTGTTCAAAAGAGTAAAAGGTGTGATGGTCAGACGCTGCAGATCTGAGGATCAGTACAAATGTTACATTTAAAGCTGCACTCTGCAGTTTTTGGTAGAACTAACCTCAAGAGCGCCACCTGGAAATTTTCGAAATACAGTACCTTCCGCATTAACTTTCGTTGTCCAATTTCCCAAGATGCACAGAAAACCCTCTGGCACCAACGTTGTACAATAAACAGGAAGGCGGCCATTTTGGAACGCAGTCCCAAATTTCTCACCTTTTTGGCGGTTTACAACCTCTGCATTTGAACGAACTCCTTCTAGGGATTTCGCTCAATCAGTTTCACACTTGGTCATTTTGTTCAAAAGGAATCGGGGACCAAAATTTACCTAAACAGTTAGTTTCGGAGCATGCTGAAGAGGCGGGGCCAGACCTCAAAGTTTGACATCTCGCTATGAAAAACGAAATGCTAATAGCACCTACACAAAAACTGTCTGAGACATCAAACCTTAAGTGATTGATCCATATCTAGTCCCCTGCAAGACTGAATGGTCAAATCATGATATCACTTAAAAAAAATAAAAAAATAAAAAATAAAAAAAAGATATCACTTAAGCCATGCCCCCTGACAACAGGAAGTGTAAACTTTTACATTGAACTGTCCCTATCTGACCCCATTACATAATCAGCATGATGTTGTGTCCAGTAACCCCAAGACATGTTGGGTAACTTGCTTTCCAAAACTGACAGTTTTGGGTGGAGCATGTGGGCGGTGCCGCGTGGTGAAGTTACACGTAACGCCGTCACCATACGTTTGGCTCTAAATTCCACCGATTTGAACTGAGGTCAGAGAGTCAGAGAGTCAGAGAGTCTTTATTGTCATTTGCACCGCATGTGGTACATGAGATGAAAACGAGATTATGTACACGAGGTCCCAGTTACATCCAACAACAGTGAAAGAGAAAAACAGTAATAACATCTAGAATTAACTAAGAAGAGGTGCACCAAAATCAGTATGATCGATCATCTCTGTTTCAAAGTGATCGATTTGGACTCGGGTGTCCTGTCCTGTCGGCTGGGCGCAGGTTGGGCCGGATCTTGGAGGTTGGCTCCTCTCCGCCCTAGAACGAATGGGTCTACTTCCTGGGTTTGGGCATGGACTGCCCCATGTAGGGGGCAGGTACATGTCTTGGACCTGGGGGGTATAGAGTGCGTATCGGGAATATAAATGGAATGTGTCGTTATTGTATGTCTTTGAGTGAGTGAGTGTGAGGATGAGGATGGGTCTGTGTGATTGTGTCTGTGTATGAACGGTTATTTGTCAGGCCGGGACTTAGGCTGTCCCCTCTTTGATAATGCCCCTTTTCCACCGGTGGGCACGGGTCGGATCAGATCGGTTCAGATCGGCTCAGTTCGGGTCGGGTCACATCTAGTTCTGTTTCCACAGCTTTATTGTACCCCTTCTGTGGGTGGGGTCCAGAATCCTACTCGTCTTACCACATGGTGGCAGTAGTGTTCCCTCAAGCTATTTACTAGTAGCCACCACTAGAAGAAGAACACGATAAAGGCTTTGACAGAATGTTGTGAAAGAGATGTCATGCTATAATGAGTACCTCATGAGCTGTAATTTTTAAACCCAATTCATAATCCTACCTTGTTGCCTTCTTTAAACCCATGTATTTTCCAATTTAGTATTTTTACAATAAAGATGTATTAAAAACATATTTTATTATTTAGTTATGCACAATGTAAGGGGTTATGAGGAGGTCAATATTAATACTGACCTCTTTACCTTAATTAATTTACTTATTCAGATTGAATAGTAAATTTACGGATTCTGTTCTTTTTCAGTTTACCCAATATTTCTGTGATCTTTATGATGGATAAATAAACAGAGCCATTAAGTGACAAAGACGTTAACTTAGTTTGATATGTCAAAGAGACACTATCATTTATTCAAAATAAATCAACTAAATTAACACCATTACACTTGATTGACATGATTTCACTTTCTTTCAATTCAAATACGTCAGCACACTTAAATTCAACACAACAGACTTCAATATTGGATGTTAACATATTTAGTCTGTGGGCTCTTCAGCTTAAAATAGTTTCCAGCTTAGAATTGAGGGAAAAAGATAGGAGGAAAGATTTAAGAAGAATTGGGAGGTTAAGAGAGGAAGTTTATCTTGCATTTATGAAACCAGATGACACTCTTCCGTACGCGTCCAGCTAAGATATCATCACACCTCCAGCAAGCAAACAGCTGCTCCTTTACCTTAAGACGTCCGCCTTGGTTCTGGTAAAGAGCTGTGGTCAACTTTAGACTGACGAGTCGTCGGTCCCGCAAGTCCAAGCTGGACTCCACGCGTGTTTACCTTGTCGGTGTCGGTGATACTCGCTTTCGTCGGCAGAAGTCGTGACAGTCGTGGCTTCTTGGCTCAAGATAATTTATTCCAGGAAGGAATAACAAAGTTTTTGAGCTTACGCTCGGAGTGGACCCATAACAACATGTTATCAGTCCCAGCTGGATGACGAGTCCTTAGCGCGTGACTGTTGGTCATTCAGCTCTTTGGAAAGTTCACATCATCTTTCGAAGCTCCCAGAAACTCTCTCGGACTCTTGCCGACTCTGTAGTTCCAGCAACAGCTTAGAACTTAAAGAAGGATCAAAGAGAGGAGTGAGGCTTGTCTCTTTTTCATTGGTCCACGGACCAGTTGAGCAATTCACTTGCCGTTATCACGACCCAAGGTTACAGCCCGAGCAGAGGGAAATTGTTTAGGAAAAGACAGAGCAGCTGGAGCCCTTTTCAGGAGAAACAACGGATTAAACTGTCTTCTTATTTCTAAACAAAACAGTCGGGTCTCTGTGACCCGAGATTTCACCTTTAACACAGCAGTGAACACCGTTTAACTCTTACAGAATAACACAGCTTAAAAGCACACATCATGAAAATGACAAAAGTTATTCTTTTGATCACATCAGCCTAAAATCAAAGATAGAAATAGTCTCTTTTGGTGACTATATTTATCAGATTACAGCTTAATGAATGATTTTGTAGTAAATGTCTTGCTTTACTGAGAGGTCAGTAAAGGTCATCACTGGACAGTTCAAAAGTACACAGGTGTCTTAAAAGTGGACAAGGTCATGCCCACTACATCTCCCCCCTTTTGGAAGCCATCGCCAGTCCTTGGGGATGGGGTCCAACACGAAAGGAAACCTTGAACTGTCTTTGATCTTGAAGTAATCCAGCAAGTGGAAAAGAAAAATCAAAAATTATAATCCCATAAAGTTTTTGGAAATTTCATACTGTTCGGAGGTAATCCCATTGCGAAAAGCTTTTAATCCTTTGGAAAACAAAGTCTGTTAACTCTTGGAAAACAAAGTCTGTGATCCCTTGGAAAGCAAAGTCTTATAATCCACAGCGGTAATTCCACAGCAGTAAATCCACAACGATTAGTTTTGTTGATTGATCAGCAACAATTGTTTTCATAATCAGCATGTAGAGGGGATCCCTCGATTGACGCAGAGGAGGCGACCCTTGGATGAAGGTTGAAGACCAAGCGTTGGAGCTGCAGGTCCCCACATCGAAGGTTGTTGGCTGGTTGGTTTCCAGTCAGTGCCACTCTGGTTCTATGTGTCATGCAATTATGTGGTTTTTAGGTGGGCTTATGATTGGGATTTTACATTAAGCCTTACCTATATGCACCTGGTATGTAAGCTATCATGGTTTAGATCAGCTACAATTACCAATTAAGGGGTGGATCAATTCTGTAAAATTAGATATAGGGATTTGTACCTATAAAATTTTGGAGGGCTTCTGTAACGAAGGCCTCTAATTCCAAACTATTCCTCCATTCATTACTTAGTTTAGGTTAAACTAAAATAGAAAAATGAAATATAGTTTGATCTAAATGTCTGTTGTCTTTTAGACGAACGACGTAGGATTTGGTATTCCTAATAAATTTTGAAGTCTATGGCGAGACTCATCAAAATGAATAGACAATCTAGAATAGAAACGATCGAATCGGTTCAATTTAGAAATTGTGAGACCAGTGTAGTTTATGGTACCTTGAGTAGCTTTAAACTACATTGACTCTTCGACGATTGAGATTTAACAAAACGAACTGCATGTTGGCATAGTTAAATCCATATCATTCATTAACCAATGTTAATACAAAACCTTTTTGGCTGGGAGTGTTCAGAACCAAACAATATCTCAACTAATGACAACAGTAATGACTAAACAACAAGGAAACAACGTTTCACTGCTTCGACACACTCTTGTCGTCAGATTCCAAAGTGCAACACACAAGAAAACAGGTCTCAACTTTATGACCGAGGTCAAATTAAATCTCGTGGATTTAAACGGTTGTTAAGGTTAGTTTTTTGTTGTGGGTTTTAGGCTTAGCGTTTCTAAGTTCAAATTGGACAATGCGACTTATAGGGTGGAAATACGGTAGTTTAAACCTGATTAGTTTATTTACTAACTTGTGTTTGGACGACCTTATTATCCCATGAAGTCGGTGAGTTTGTGAGATCTTTGTCTTTTGTGGAGTCATTGAACGCCTTGTAAGGTTTGATCTGATTTCGATGTACCCATTTAGCAATTGGCTCTTTGCGGCCTTTGCTGATTTTGATTTCGTAGACGACTGAGGACACTTTGTCTGTTATCAGATGAGGTCCAGTCCACCTGGGCATTAGTTTGCGGGCGAGAGTTCCGGTCTCGGACCCTCCTTTCCCGGTTGCTGGGGCGAACGTATAGTACCAGACTCTGTCTCCCACTTGGAGTTCATTGTGAGAGGCCTTCTGGTCATAGTACGCCTTACGTCCTTCAGCGGATCTTTCCAGGTTTTTCTGGGCGAAAGCAAAAGTGTTTCTGAGGTGTACATTCAAATCTTTGTCTTTGGCATGGCCTAACATCACCCCCCTTTGGTCATGGGGGACCACGAGCACAGGTGAGGACGTCCGTCCATGGGCACAAGTTAGGATGCCACCGTTTAGTTTAAGCTGTTTGCGCAGCTGAGAGAAGACGGTACACAGGAATCGTTTAGGTTTTGGCCAACGTATCTTCTTACGTTTACCTCTTTCCGCGTAATTCAGGTGTGTCACAACTGTCGGCGCAATCGCTGGTGTGTCTGATTGTACAGACTGCGACGGGTCACTGTCGTTGTGTGCGTCTTCCCACCTCTCGACTGAAGAGGGGCTCTTTGAGTCTGTAAAAACTATGTCATTTCTGATTAGTTCTAGACACAAATGTCCCTGAACCAAGGTTTCATCGAAAGCTTGGCTGATAGCCGAATTACCTGTCCCAGAGGACAGTACAGCAACCTCGGTGTGGGGTCCTTGGATCTCCACACCTTTCTCTACCTGTGGTAGGTAATGTGAGTTTGCCCCCTTCTTGTCTGAAGAGGGGTCCTCGTAGTCTGCAACAATGATGTCCAAGTGACTGTCAGCGTTTGGTTGACTGTCATTTTCTGGACTCAGATGCCCTTGAACCAAGGTTTCATTGAAAGCTTGGTTGATTGCCGAATTACCTGTCCCAGAGGACAGTACAGCGTCTTCGGTGTGGGATCCTTGGATCTCAACACCTTTCACTACCTGTGGTAGGCAGTGGTCAGGGAGTGCTGAATGTGTCAGCTCACAGAGGAGGTTCTCTTGTTGGGCCAGAGTTTGGTCCAACTTTTGGGTCTCTTCTGTCTCACCTGTAGTTGAAGGTTCACTTACCGGGCTCTCGTCCTCGGATGAGCAGTCCCTTGTGTCCTCTGCGGTACCTGCGGTTAGGCAGTCTGTATCGCAACTAGGAAGCACTTTTATTGGCAGGGGTTTTCTCACTGTGCTCCACATTTTCCGTCGACCATAATCTATAATCGCGTTGAAGCGGTTTATAAAATCTTGGCCAACCAAAAATGGGAATGAGTCAAGTTTAGACACGTACACCGGGTGGTGTATTGTCATTTCGCCAATCTGCATGTGAACCATAGCCATAGCTGTTAGGGTTGTTCTCGTCTCTGCGAGACCCTGTAGCTCAATAGCACATTTCTCAAAGGGTATTTGCCTGTCAACACCGTTAGCGGCGGTCCTCAGCTCCTCGAACAGCTTGGCCGACATAATGGTTATATCAGAACTGCCATCCAGGAGGGCTTCACGCTCAAGGACACCTTCCAGTGTGATAGGCAGGTAAGCTTTCTTAGCCACCCCCCTTTGTATAAAGTTACACAGAAACCTCACAGGTCTTGTCCCACGTTTCTGTTCACGTGTGACTCTGTCTGTGTAATCTTGTTTACTGTCAGCATCTTGTTGGCTGTCAGCATCATGACCTTCAGGATGTTGTTGTGTGTCAGCAATTGGTTTGCTGTCAACATCCATGGCAATGTTGGT
>JBBPBX010055771.1:6654-22990 GCA_038048925.1 Garcialebias charrua
TTATGTCAAAGTTTTAAAAGGAATAATACTTTTAGCAGGGATTAGTCTATATAATCACAAAAACCAAAAGTTTTTCCCAAAAAATAGAATTTTTGAGAAGAAACATATATACTGTATACAGTACATATACTGTAAAGAACTAATCTATTTGTGTTAAACAAATAAAAGACATAAGCTATTTAATTTGTTTTAACCAAATAAAAAGAACCAATCTAATTTGTTTTAACCAAATAAAAAGAACCAATCTAATTTGTTTTAACCAAATAAAAAGAACCAACCTTAATTTGTATTAACCAAATAAAAAGAACCAATCTAATTTGTTTTAAACAAGTAAAAAGAACCAATCTTAATTTGTATTAACCAAATAAAAAGAACCAATCTAATTTGTTTTAACCAAATAAAAAGAACCAATCTTAATTTGTTTTAACCAAATAAAAAGAAACAATCTTAATTTGTTTTAACCAAATAAAAAGAAACAATCTAATTTGTTTTGTTAAACAATTAAACAGAAATAATACACTCTCAAAGATGTGAGAAATAATTCTCAAACACACAACAAAATAGCCCTTTATGGGCACAAAAATAAAGGAAGTTTTCAGTTGGTTTGAAATTTCTTTGATATTAACTAATGCCCAGGAAAGCGAAAACAAATGTCTTGAACTTAAAAAATGAAATAGATCAACCATTCTTCTTCATATTATCCATCTTCTTCTAGTGAGAGGGGGGGAGGTTCAGTGTCTTTCCTGGGGAGTGTCCCGTTTTCAGAATAAGTTCTTTCTGTTCCTTGGAGATTTGTTTGTGGCATAAGTTGTTGGGCATAAGTTCATTTCATCTGGGGAGGGGGAAGAGTTTTTGTGTGTGGAATAAGTCCAGTTTTTCTGTGGGAAAGCTTTTGCTTACGGGATCAGTCCAGTTCTGCTTGGGGGAAAGCTTTTGTCTGTGGAATAAGTTCATTTCATCTGGGGGGGAGTTTTTGTTTTGTGGCATAAGTTCATTTCATTCTGGGGGAGAGCTTTTGTTCAAGTCTTTTTCTTCTGGGGGAGAGCTTTTGTGCACCCTGTGGGCGGAGAGCATCAGGCAGTTTGATGGGCATCATTCACTTCTTCAGACAACGGTTTCATGTAATCTTGTCTTGTCCAGCTGCCTGTTCCTGGGTGCTTAGTCCATTCAGGCATGGGTGCTGGATTGCGGGCACAGTAGCAGGTTGCAAACCTGAATTGTGGGTGGCATAGGGTAGTCAGGTGTAGGGATATAGCACCCTCATGTCCGTATGGGATGTGGGCCTCTCCACATCTCCACATCTGACGCTGTACTGTCCTGTGGGACAGGTAATTTGGCATACTGCCAAGCATTCAGTGGAGTCTTGGTTCAAGGACATCCGAGTCCTGGAAGTGACAGTCTACAACACGCTGACAGTCACTTGGACTCCATTGTTACAGATTTTGAGGACCCCTCCTCGAACAAAAGGGGGGCAGACTCACACTTCCTACCACGGGTAGAGGACGGTGTAGAGATCCAAGGATCACACACCGAGAACGCTGTGCTGTCCTCTGGGACAGGTAATTCGGCTATCAGCCAAGCTTTCAATGGAACCTTGGTTCCGGAGCTTTTGAATCTAGAACTACTCAGAGATGACATGGTTCTTACAGACTCAAAGAGCACCTCTTCATTCATGAAGTGGGAAGACATACATCACAACGACAGAGACACGCCTGGGACGGTGCCGTCAGTTGTGACACACCTGAATTACGCAGAAAGAGGTATACGTACAGAGATACGTTGGCCGAAACCTAAGAAGTTCCTGCGTACTGTCTACTCTAAGCTGCGTAAACAGCCTAAACTAAACAAAGGCATCCTAACTCGTGCCCATGGATGGACGTCCACACCCGTGCGCGTGGTCCCCCATGACCACAGGGGGGTGATGTTAGGCTATGCCCATGTCAAGGACAAAGATTTCAATAACCCCACAAACGACAAAGATCTCGCAAACTCACAGACTTCATGGGAAAATAAGGTCGTCCAAGCACAAGATAGTGAATAAACTAAACAGTTTAAACTATACTAGTTACGAAAAGTATCCATTCCAACTAGAACGTAGAACACTAAGTGTAAAACTCACAACGAGGTTTAACTCTAACGACAGTTGTAAATCCACAGGTTTTAATCCAACAATTGTTAGAAAGCTAAGTTCTATCTGTTTGTGTTTCCTTAGGACCATGATGAAACTGCTCCTATTAATCCTCGCCTTCTTGGGACTCGTCCAAGTTGGGCAACTCGAGGTTGTAACCCTCGGACCTACTTCAGGAATCAGTCTTCGGGATCAACCCGGACTGCTCGTCGCAGATTGTCGTCTGTATAGCCAGAAGGTCTTTGTTCGCTTTGATCCCCAAACCGTGATCCAACAGCACGTTACAATCAAAGAGGAGTGGCTAGACAAATCGTGGTACACTTACCCAATCGAGGACGCAAAAGGACAAATCCGACACATGTTAAAGCAGCTACATAAGTACACTCTCACACAACAGGAGCTGAGTGGAAAACCTCTGAGAGAGAAGCGTGGCATTGGATTGCTCCTCCTCGCCGCCTCTCCTCTCGGATCTCTTTTCAGTTTAGGCATGTCCGCAGTCAACACTGTCAGCATATCATCCCTAAGACAACATGTTAATGAAATGCAACATGAGTTCCCAAAGATCCAAATACAGATGAATCAACAACAAGCTCAGTTTACCCAGGTGACCAAAACTCTTAGACAAACTGTCTTAGTGCTGAACACTCACACCCAAAGAATACAGGTCCTTGCACAAACGGTAAATGAACTAAAACTTAAGGTAGAATGGGAATACACCATCATGCACCTGATAGATAGGGTCCTTTCTGACATGCTTAGAGATATCAGCTCATCAGTTGATGCACTAGCCACTGGCAGAATTCCACCCTATCTCGTCTCAACGCAGATGGTAACAGACATCCTTACCTCCGCCACAGGCGAACAAGTAAGGTCAATCCAGGCTCACCTAGCTTTCGCTCTCGGTAGCGCGATCCCGATTTATGTCAACCACGTAGCAGGTGAATTCGCGTTCCTTATCAATCTACCCATCATTCCATCAGACGGCATATATAGACTGAAAGACGTCATTAATGTCGGTAATTGGCACGGTGAAAACCATGTAAAAATTAACACTCCAAAGGTGATTGCTTATCGCGACAGTGACCCCTCAATCTACTTGGTTCCAAACCTCCTGATGTGTGTTCTCACACACGACATACACTACCTGTGTACGAGCAAGCCTTTCATTCTGAATAAAGGCACGGGCATTTGCGGTGTCACACCCGTTCCAGATAACTCAAAATGCCCAACGACCATGACTCCGCGACGCCAGGTTACGACCGCTAGCGCGGAAATAGTTGGGTCACGTTGGTTAGTCAATGTTCCCCAGAGAACCGCAACGATGGTGTACGACCACCAACCCGCGGCTAACAAACTTGTGACCCTCCCAGATAAAACAATGTGGATCAGTGTCCCCGAAGGTACAACTGTACACATTGGTGAACTGACGCTCTACCACCTCCATCCGGATCGGTGGGAATCTACTCTGGAAGATTCCGAGTGCTTTTCAAACATGAGCTTAGAGATAGACCCTAAAACAATTGAACAACTCCGTTTTGAAGGAACTAAAGTCGTCGACGTCGAACCGATTAATAAAGTTCTCAGGACGCTCAAGTCAGACACTACGATACCGTTTCAACCTATCACTTACGCATGGTCTAGCGCCGACTCGCTCAATTCAGTTGTGGTAATGATCCTCTCTTTCGTAATGTGCGGGATGATCGTGTACCTACTCCGTCGCGTCCAAGCTGTTGAGGCTCGATTGGATCGTTATGAGGCCCAACAGAGTACTTCAGACCGTCAGAAACCTGACCCGAGAGGTAGGCTTACTGGACAGAACACCCGTTTGTAATCTGACAACCAGAGTGAGTTTGACGTAGTGAAACGTTGTTTTTAGTTGCTTGATTGCTACTTTTGTTGTTATTGAAGTTGTTATTGTTTTCTGAACACTCCCAGCCAATAGAGGTTTTGATTGTTGATTAGTTGAAGACTTAAATGGATTTAACTATGCCAACATGCTGTTCATTTTGTTAAAGATCTCAATCTTTGAAGAGTCATTGTAGATCAATACTACTTAAGGTACTATAATCTACACTGACCTCCCAATCATTTAGGTAGGACCGATTCGATCGTTTCTATTCTAGATCTATTCATTTTGATGAGTCTCGCCATAGACTTCAAAATTTATAGGGAATACCAAATCTTGCGTCGTTCGTCTAAAAGACAACAGACATTTAGACCAAACTAGATTTCATTTTTTTATTTTAGTTTAACCTAAACTAAATAATGAATGGAGGAATAGTTTGAAAGAAGAGGCCTTCGTTACAGAAGCCCTCCACATTTCTATAGGTATAGATCCCTATATCTGATTTTTACAGCATTGATCCACCCCTTAATTGGTAATTGTAGCTGATCTAATCCATGATAGCTTACATACCAGGTGCATATAGGTAAGGCTTAATGTAGAATCCCAATCATAAGCCCACCTAAAACCACATAATTGCATGACACATTGAACCAGGGTGGCACCGACTGGAAGCCATCCAGCCTGCAACCTTCGATGTGGGGACCTGCTGATCCAACGTTGGTCTTCAACCTTCATCCAAGGCCCGCCTCCTCTGCTTCAATCGAGGGATCCCCTCTACATGCTGATTAAAAACCATTCTTGCTGATGAAATCAATAACCCCCATCGTTGTGGATTTACCGTTGTGGATTATAAGACTTTGTTTTCCAAGGGATCACAGACTCAGTTTTCCATGGGTTAACAGACTATGTTTTCCAAAGGATTGAAAGCTTACCGCAATGGGATTACCTACGAACAGTATGGAATTTCCAAAAACATTATGGGAGTATAATTTTGAACTTTTTTTGACTTTTTTTTTTTCCACTTGCTGGATTACATAGAGGTCAGAGACATTCGGTGGTATCCTTTCGTGTTGGAACTCATCTCCAAGGACAGGCGATGATTTCCAAAAAGGGGGACTGTAGGGATATAGCACCCTCATGTCCGTATGGGATGTGGGCCTCTCCACATCTCTCTGAAACTCTCAGTGCTACACCTTCTTGAAGCCCTCAAGGAGACGAGTGGACACTTATATTTTTACAATTATTATGAATTAATGGACACTAATTAATCAGATTGAACTTTCTTTTTAATGTGTGTTAATTCAGAATTGATCTACAGTATATTTTGTCATTTTAATGATGATCTGTTACTTGCATGAGTTTGACCTTTCTGGTTTTATTTCTGCAGAGCAAGCAGGCTCTGATTCTAAGACACAGTTCAGGGTAAACGTAAAGGCTGTGCAGCTTCCTTCTTTGTTTTGTCTATGAAGTTAGCCATAATATTCTCTGTGCTCACAAGCAGGCCATCTGGCCGATTTTGTAAACAGTTCTCCTGTTGTCCATAGAGACCATTCTGCCTATGAGATGAAAACCCAACTCTTATTTTGTTAAAACCAGCCAATAGTTATTAAGGAGGTTGGGGAGACCCCGCCTCCCATATAAAGGTCATTTCCTGCATTTTGCTTTAGTGCTTGGGAGAGAACTAACTCGCAACTGGCTTCTCTCCTCTGGGAAAGCTGGAGACGTTCCGGTCAGTGTGTCAACTAGACCCACGTCTGAGCTGGAGTCACGGCAAAGCCTTGCTGTGCCTCAAACACTCATTTCTGAAAGAATTTGTTTTCTGGAGTTTTACTTTGAAATTTCAGCCAGTGCGATTGGGGCCTGTTCCTGCCGGTGAAAGCGTGCTCCTGGCTCGTCTGATCCAGCCATACACGCACGAAGTCTACTGGACCTGAGCGGGACCACACAGTCCGTTAGTGTGCACAAACTTCTCAGCCCTCACCTCCTCTAGACGTATCGTCACCAGGTAAAGAGGCTTGTTTGTATGCTGCACGTGTCAGAAGTACAGCTGGACCTGTATGGGAAAGGCTGCCACCTTGGTTGGTTCAAAATAATCAACTTCAGTTAACTTAGATTTCATCTTCTTCCTCCTATTTCTTATTTTTCATAAGCTATTAATCTGTCAAGTAAATGTGCCAACAGTTTAAGTTCCTAACTGTCTGTTTGTTTTAATTTGAATTCTTTTAACGTAGTTATTAAATCAGAGCTAATATCGATACAAATGTTTAATGTAATTTTTGTGATAGTTTCAATAAAAGGTCTATTTTCTGGTAGACCAACATAAGTTGAAGTCTCTCGTGAAATTACATTTCTGGCTAATCACATCACAGATTTATTGATTTATTCTGAAAAAGTTGAGACCCCGTGAACTGATGGTAGATTTGTGTAGATAAAATCTGCTCGGATCTTTCATCCAAACTATAGGTAAGTCAGTAAACTGACCTCGTAAGTGTTTAATTACACAAACGCCCTATAGATTTCTTTACACAGGCCACTTGTCCTGACAAAGTGGACAGCTTTGCTCTGACCAGATCCATCTCAAAACTGGCTCAGCGATTGCTCCAAACTTCTTTTTCAGGGGTGCACCGGCCTCAGGTGTAACAGCTGCTGCTCTTTTCTCTCGAGAAGACGACGCGTCCTTTCCACCACCTGTTGGGGTCCCGTTGACTCTCGTTTTCAGCTGTCCCTAGCAGGACCTCGTTTCAAGGCGGGATTCACTGGCATCACTGGCAACTCCCGAAGGAGCTCTGGAAATCCGGAGTCCCTTGAGAGAAGAACTGGACACCAAAAACTTGCAAATTGTCAAATAAAACTAAGGCCTTTTGATCCAATGAGCCATTTGTGGTCTGGGGAAGGCCAAACTGTGGGTAAATCCTTAGTGAGTCAAATCTGTTAACTTAAACTAAATTCTGTAATTGGCTACAATAATAATTGTTTCTTTAAACTTAAAATACCATTCCATTCTTACTATCTAAAACATTTGTATTTAATGGCAAAAAACAACAACAACAAATGATTTCATTCTTCAGTGAAAATGAGTAATCACTCACTTTGATTTGGGGTTAGTTTTAAATTAGTAAGTTTTTTAATTAGCATGATCATTGTAAGTGAGTAGCAGGAGACGTTTTATACTTACTTAAAAAAATACTTTACCTTTTTCATAGTATGTAGAAAAAGTCTAAACATACATGTAACAAAATCGAAAAGTACAAATAACATACATACAGACATACACACAAACAGACATATAGACATACAGACATACAGACATATAGACATACATACAGACATATAGGAATAAATAATTTACAATACAAACATGTGGTTCATGTGCTCAAAATAAGTCCAGTCTATAGTCAGAGTCAGTCGTGTTAATAGAATACGTTGCCAATCAAAGTGGGATAGATCCCAGAGGGATGACTGTTCACAGAAACACCCTGATGCATGCTCAATAATCCAGGTTCACAGAAACATTTCAAATTCCTTTTTTGAACTATTCTGGGCTTAGCAGGTGGAAGTTTAGTAGATCTGAGAGCTGCTATTACGGAATTATCACTCAAAATTTTCCTATAAAACAGCAGAATAGTAGCTAAAGAAATCTAGAAAGAAGCTTTAATTTCCAAAAGGAAGTAGAGAGAGCTTAATTGTGCCCACAAAGGCTCTAGGAGGCATAAATTAGAACAATAAAGTTGAAATTATCTGAGAAAAGCTGAAATTTGCTCAAAACAGTAGCTAAAACAAGCAGAAAGCAGCCCAGTCCAGAAGCCCTCCTTCTACAGGTGTGCAATGGAGAGCATCCTGTGCTCCAGCATCAATGTGTGGCATGGAGGCTGCACAGTTGCAGAGAGGAAAGCTCTACAGAGAGTGGTGAAGGCTGCACAGAAGTCTGTTGGAGTCAGTCTCCCCACCATCACAGACATTTACACCTCCAGATGCAGGAAAAGAGCCACCTGCATCATGAAAGACCTCACTCACCCAGCACACTCACTCTTTGCCCCACTCCCCTCAGGACGGAGGTTGAGGAGCATCAAATGTAGAACCACTAGACTGAGGAACAGCTTCTACCCTGAGGCTGTTAGACTCATGAATAAATAATAAGAATAAACACTGCAAAATATCACATCATGCTGATGCTGATCTGTTTTCTTGTTGCTGTGTTCATCTGTGACCATCTGCTCATACAGACTCATGTTCGTGCTGCTGTTTATAATGATGTTTTTCTACTACATTAGGGCTTAGTGTATTACTAGTTGATGTTTTTCTTAGTTAATCCTAGATATTATTACTGTTTTTCTTTTGCATTTGTTGTTGGATATAACTGGGACCTTGTGTACATAATCTAGTTTTCATCACATGTACCACATGTGGTGCAGATGACAATAAAGACACTCTGACTCTCTGACTCTGAAAGAAGCTTAAATTACTATAAGGAAGTCAGGGGAGAAGGTTTTTTGCTGAATTAGGTGGGAAAAAGTTTAAATGATTGCAAAAATGTGGAATTAGCTGATAAAGATTAAATTAGCATAAAAAAGCTAAATTATATCTGAAATAGAATCAGGGAGGGGGATGAGTGGACCCCTAACCCCTCGCTCTGACATCATGTCCGCCGCAGAATGGTAGCACAGATGGGAGGGAACTGTAAGGATGGCGCCTTCTGGTGGGCCTTCTTTGTTGGTACCCCCTAATGTTTCTCCTTAATTACCTCCTATTAA
Organism: Garcialebias charrua; assembly: GCA_038048925.1. Lineage (NCBI taxonomy): Eukaryota > Metazoa > Chordata > Actinopteri > Cyprinodontiformes > Rivulidae > Garcialebias > Garcialebias charrua. The sequence goes on from JBBPBX010055771.1 coordinate 15,380, forward strand.
TGTCCAGCTGTTTGTTATTATGCCCTGTCCAGTCTGTGTATTTAAGTCGGTCTGTGAGTCCAGTTCAAAGTCAAAGTCAAGTCAAAGTCAACTTTATTGTCAGAACTGCAATATGTACAGGACATACACAGGACCGAAATTGCGTTTCTCTCAGTCCCTCGGTGCAACAGTAACCATCTAAACACTAAACACTAAAACATTTAATACACATAAGCATAAAATAGTAAAAAAGTGTAACACTGTCCTGAGTTTTTTCATAATAGTATAAAAGTATGAAAATTTACACCAACACTGAAACACCAAACACCCCTAAAACACCAAACACCCAATGAACATAAGCATAAAATGAAATAATAAAAGTGTAATACTGTCCTGAGTTTTTGCATAGTAGTATGAAAAGTATAAAAACGTAAATCTATAAAATAAACTGAAGTTTCTAGCGTTGACATTTGCAAAGAGTGGCACAGCAGCATATAAGTTAATGTACACAGTATATGTATGAGGTAGTTGATGTTGGTATAGAGGCAAAGTGGCATATGCAGTGAGGCACATAAGGCACATTTGGCATCCTTAGATAAGGCTAGTCAGAGAATGCTGTATATGTATCTGCAGTAGTGTAGATAAAAGTAGTGTAAATGTAAACAGTAGTAATAAATGTAAAGCAGTAGTAATAAATGTAAACAGTATTAATAAATGTAAACAGTGAATGTAAACAGTAGTATGACTATAGGCAGTAATGTAATACAAACATTAGTGCAAATATGAGAAGTAGTGCAAACTGAATGAACACATGACCGAGAGTTTAGTGAATAACCCGTTTGATGACACAGAGTCCAGTGTTAAAAACTTTGTGTTGAGTGGTAATGTGTGAGAAAGTTTTTTGTGTTAAGGCAGTTCAAATGGGAGGGGAGGCAGAGCAGGCAGAGTGTTTAGCATTCTGACTGCCTGATGAACAGAGCTGTCTCTCAGTCTGCTGGTACGAGCCTGGAGACTCCTCAGTCTCCTCCCTGATGGCAGCAGTCTAAAGCGGCTGTGTAGTGGGTGTGTGGGATCACCTGCCATGCGGTGGGCTTTCCGAGTGAGGCGTTTGCTGTGTAAGTCCTGCAGTGAGGGCAAGGAGGTGCCGACGATCTTCTCAGCTGCTTTCACGATGCGCTGGAGGCTCTTGCGGCAGGATGCAGTGCATGCACCAAACCACACAGTGATGCAGCTGGTCAGGACACTTTCTATGGCACCTCTGTAGAAGGTGCACATGATGGAGGTTGAAGCTCCAGCCCTTTTCAGCTTGCGGAGAAAGTAGAGGCGCTGGTGAGCCTTCTTCGCCAGTGCTGCAGTGTTCCTGCTCCAGGACAGGTCCTTTGAGACGTGCACTCCCAGGAACTTGGTGCTGTCCACTCTCTCCACTGCGGTGCTGTTGATGGTCAGAGGGGCATGTTGTGCATCCCTCTTCCTGAAGTCCACGACAATCTCCTTTGTCTTCTCCACGTTGAGAGTGAGATTGTTGTGTCCGCACCACAAGGCCAAGCGGCTCACCTCGTTCCTGTAGTCCGTCTCATCGTTGTTGCTGATGAGACCTACCACTGTTGTGTCGTCCGCAAACTTGATGAAGTGGTTGGAGCTGTACGATGGTGTGCAGTCGTGTGTTAGCAGGGTGAATAGAAGGGGGCTCAGCACACAGCACAGTTGATTGTCGGTTCGTCATTAGGGTCTTGTCTTGTCCTGGTTCTATCCTGATCTTGTCTTGGTCCTTGTCTATTCCCAGTTATCCTTCCATGTAAGTTTTGCTGCCACATAAGCCTCTTTACTTTAAATAATAATAATAATAATAATTGTCTATTCCTGTCATCTGCGTATGTTTCCCATACACAGACGAAATTCGTCTCTGCATTTAACCCAACCACCACCAGGTGGTGCAGTGAGCAGCCAGAAAGCACCCGGGGAGCTGGAGAATTAGGTGTGCACTCATAGACACCCCAAGGCGGGACGCGAACCCGCGTCCTTCGGGTTCCAAGTCAAAAGCCCTGCCACTACACCATCTTGGCTCCTTAAGGTGCTATATGTAACTTTTCTAAAAATATATTTTTAACATATTTCTTCACTCTGTCACTATCTCCTGACAGACTGATGTTAGACATGTAATCTCTGAAAAAAAATTAAAAAAAATATTGTCCCTTTGCTTCTCCAGGTGGTAAATAAGCATTTCTAAAAAGCAAAAGTGACCCGCCGTTAACCAGCAAATAAAAACAGTTTGTAATGAGCCAATAAAAACAGAGCATGAATTTGAATTTTAGCAGACCATGGGGGACAGAGCCATATATGGCTCTGAGGGGGAGGGAGCAGAATGCTTTCCCTGTTAAAAATATTTCTATGTGCTACGCGCCACAGAAAGTTACATATAGCACCTTTAATAATAAAGAGTATTTATTTTTACTCGTTGAGTCTCTGAGTAACTGCCTGCACCATTGGGTTCTCCCGCTCCCCACAAACCGACCATACAAGAACCCAGCAGGCAGGTTCTTTCAAGCTCCACTCACCTGTTCTGTCGAGCTTGCACAGATGGAGGGATCAGTGATCCGGTTCAGCAGCTTCTGGACTGAATCCATCCTGAGACAAGGACACTGCAGCCAGGTGGTGGAAGTCCTACCTTCACCTCTTCTGCTAGAGGAAAAGTGAAGAAAAATGTTGTAGTTCCAAGGAAACCGCATGGCACCTAAGCCCAGTTTCCCCTCCTCTCTAGCTCCTCACTATTCTGGGTGGACGTCCAGGGGGACGTCAATGCAGAGTTAGAGGATGACCTCTGGCTCACCTCCATAACCCACTCATATCGCCACTGTGAGAATGGCAGAAAAGAAAACCGGAACCGGTTTGTTGCACTCCCGCCAGCACCACCTGTACTCCCCGCTCTTTGCACTTGGCCCAATGAGGTTGAGTTTCTTAGAATCTGTCACGGTGTGTCAGTAAGGGCTGATCCAAGATGCCTTACCTCCCATGATCCCGGTGAGGGCTGGATCTGGAAACTCACCCCCGCACAGAGCTCCCAAAGAGACCAAACACCTTCTCCCTTCACCCTGCTCTCCTCAGGCACAACCTGAGAAGCCGCGGAAAAATTTGTAGGGAGGGGGGCAGTCATCCCCCCCATTCATCTATAGAGCAGACGAAGGGGGGCCAACCCAGAGAGCACCTTGGACAACTGTTTCCTGTTCCAGTGCAGAGTAACCTGGTCCCAGAGCTACCTCCACTAGAGGACCAGGTAACCCATCATCACATCTGTGGTCTGATAATCATTCTTCGAGCTATGCTTAAAGAAAAGATTAGAAACAGAAGATTCATTAGTAACTAACTTCTAAGGAGCTTCACTTCCCAGCCTGCTCTGCTTAGTACACCTGCCTATCAGGTGATCTTTGACTTTGTCCTAAAATTGAAAGCAGAGCTTAATTCCTCTAAGGTTCCTATGCATGCAGACACTGGCTCTCATGCTACAGTAGAGTCTGAAAGACTCGCGGTGAGGGGGGAGTACCCGAGCCCCCACCCGGGGGCTCAAATGGTGAAACAAACGGACTCAGTGCTTGCAGGATGTTCATAACCTGCAGCGGTCCCAAGGTGTCCAGAGCCTGTAGGGTGTCCAGAACTTGCAGTGGTCCCAGGAGGTCCAGAGTTTGTAGGAGGTCCAGGGTCTGCAGGGTGTCTAGGGCCTGCAGGGTATCCAAGGCCTACAGCAGGGCTAGAGCCTGCAGGAGATCCAGAGACTGCAGGGTGTGTAGAGGGTTCCGCACCTCAGCCTGTGGGTCACATGTCTGCTGAAGGTTCCACGTCTCCTGATAGTTCCATATCTGGTCCCGAGTCTTTGCAGAAGATCCAAAGCCTACCGCAGAGGATCTAGAGCCTGCCGCAGTGGTCCTACTCTGCTGCAGAGGTCCCAGTCTTTGCTGCAGAGGTCCCAGAATCCACTGCCCTATCTAAAGTGCTGACGCCTCCTGCAACAGCACCAGTGTTTCCTCGATCATCTGCAGACTTCTTGGACACGGTGATGGCTGCAGTCTCCCTGGGCTCATCATCATCTACAGCCTCACTTGACTTTGTGACTGCTGCAGAACTCATGGTTCTCTTCTCAGTCAGTACACTCGGTGAAACATATGACTATGGGAATTGCGCCCCCGCGTGGTTCACCTGAAGTAATACAATCACGCCTTTTCTAGAGGCAAGGTGGACGCCAGCATCAGCAATGAGGTCCCGCCCTCTTTGCATAAAAGGGGCTAACGTCCCACCTTCTATCTCTTTTGCTCTTCACCTCACTTCATACCTGAACTTTGCAGGACTCTCTGTGACTGGATCGTTCAACTGGAGGTGAGCTCGCTCCCTGCCCTGAGCGTTACAGAGAAACTTTTCCTGTGAGCACTGGGATTAGCTGAGGCTAACCTAATGTCGTCGACTTAACTTCGAGTTTTTTTCTTCTGCTCTTTCGCAGCTCAGCTACGAGACGCCAGCTGCACCACGCTACCTATGTAGCTAAAGTCTGCGGCTAGCTACCGAGAGCAGCTCGATGTGAGGACGTCTTCGCAATGGTTAGTGGACGGCTAACTGGCTACAACTCGACGACTCTTCTCAGCCATGGCTTCGGAGAAGAGCAAGAGAAAGTCGAAGAACTCCAAGAAAAACAGCAGGCCAGCGAGTCCCGGCTCCCGACATGCCCCAGCAGATGTGGTTATTCCCTCTCAGCAACGGACACCCCCCGAGGCCTGTCTCGTCTGCTTAGGGATGCTACATGCAAAAACTGCTTTGGACTCCCCGAGTCCTACCTTCACTGCGGACTGTTACGTGAGGCAAAGAGACGGAGATGCATGGACTTTGTGGTCAAAGCAATGGGCAGCTCCACCACAGCGCGGGAACCGCTCCTCACCGATGTGCTCACTCCCACCGCGGAGCTCGAGGCTATGGAATTGGAGGACAACGGTCCAGCCAACTGGGGAGGAAACATGGATGTTTTGGTCCCGCTCGGGGACTCCACCAACGAGTTCGACACGAGGGACTTGTTACGAGCAGATGAGCTCTCGCTAACAGCCTCGGGCGAGCTAACTGACGACGAAGCTGACAACGAGGACAAAGGAGAAGACGAGGACTTCTCCTTGATCCCCGTGGCAGGTCAACCAGAGACTGATGTGTCTGTCCCCACTCTGTTCGAGCTGTGTCGCAGAGCAACGGACACGTTGTAGATAAGTTGGCCAGAACCCCCCTTCGACAACAAGTAACGAGGTTGGCGGAGAATTTCTTCTTCGCCAAGCAACAGTCGGCCACGAGGCACAGGATGCCTATTTTTCCCGACTTCCAAACGGAGCTGACTCGCACCTTGGCTGAACCCAGGGATCCACTGACTTTGCCTCTCTCCCAGTTCCTGGACGTCATTAGGATGGAGACGACTGTCATGGCTAACATTCCCCAGATGGAGGACACGTTGGTGGCCCACTTAGCCCCCACGACCTCGGGCTCCAGACCGACCCTGCCTAGCAAGGCCTGCCACGTTTCTGCCTCGTAGCTTGAGAAGTGTTACAGAGCACAAGGCCTTGTGGTCCGTACCATGAACGCTTCAGCCATGATGCAGGCCTACTTGGCGGAAAAGCTTCAGAAGCTCCAGCAGACCTCCCACAAAAAGAAAGCGGCCGACGTCCTGGAAGAGGCCCATAAGGTGACAGATTTTGCTCTTTGCCTCATGGGGACAGTCGCAATCGCTAAAGGGTGGAGTATGGCCAAGATTGTCATTGCTCAGCGCCACTTGTGACTAACACTGACAGACTTGCCAGAGGCCCAATGGAACCTGTTCCTCCATCATTCCATCGAGCCCACAGGACTTTTCGGCGGTGCTCTCGAAAGGATCCAGTGCAGGCTGGAACAGAGAAGGAAACAGGCTGAAGCCTTGCGTGAGGGGATACCCAGAAAGCAATTTGTGCAACCCAGAGACGCTAGCGGACACAGGGCCGCACAACCTCGGCACCACTCGACCACACGCCGCCCCTCACAGAAACGACCGGCGCTCGACGGAGAACAACGGCCGAAGTCCGCCGCAGGACCGTCCCAGGTTGGCCAAGCCTGGGCACGACACAGATTTGTCCCACGCCAGGCGGGTCCACCGAGGTCCTCCTCAACGAACAGGGACCGAAAGCAGAAGTCCGTCAGTTGAAGAGCCACCTCGCCATTTTCCAGGTGCTCCCACCCACGTGGACAAATGGGAGACCAAACTTTTAAACCCAGACTTTGTGTGTAAAAAACACGTTTATCTGGTGTGAATTATGTGTGCATAAAAATCAGTCAAAGACATGTTCTTTAAGCACAGCAATAAAGTCTCAAAAACACATAGTTCCCTGTGTGTCGACTCAAAAAAAAACATAGCACCTTTTTTATGCAAAGCGTGTCAGATAAAGGGGGGATGGCAGCACTCACACATGGTCACCCTGACCCTCATGAGACACGAACAGACAATGAGCCCCCGCGGGCAGCCAGAGGTCTGTCAATACCAGGTAGACACTCCGGCTATCGCGGTGGGACAGGCACATCTGCCGGAGGGCGAACAGGTAGGGGCCATTCACCCCCTCCCATCCCCTTGATACACAAACATCACAGAATACACATGCCTTCCAGACTGAACGCACACGCTGGTGCCAGGATCGCATGCAGACCAAGCACATGGGTCATGTCCACTGTCACCCTAGGTCTCCGGCTGTAGTTCTAAAAGCGACCACCTCCCTTCATGGGGGTGCTGTCGTCCTCTATCAGCCCAGACCGTGCTCATGTGTTGAGAGATGAAGTCTCCACTATGATGCAGAAAGGAGTGATTACATTGGTCCCTGCTCACAATGTAAAGAAGGGCCATTACAGCAAGTACTTCCTAGTCCCAAAACGGGAGCAAGGCTTGAGGCCAATCTTGGATCTCTGGGGTCTAAACAAAAGAATAAAACGTACAAATTCAGGATGCTGACACTCAGACAAGTCATCCACTCGGTTCAACCGAGGGATTACTTCTGCACAGTGGATCTGAAATATGCTTTTTTTCAACGTGAGCATCCTGCCCTGCCACAGAAAATATCTCAGCTTTGCCTTCGAGGACACCGCGCTCGAGTTCCTGGCAATGCCTTTTGGCCTAAAAACTGTCCCCCGGTCATTCACAAAATGCCTGGACACGGCCCTACCTTGCTGAGGGGTCAAGGGGTCAGAGTTCTGAATTATCTAGACGACCTGCTCATTCTTGGACACAACGGAGTCCAGGCACAGCAGCACACAGAGAGGGTGATGTCTCACCTGGAAGCTCTAGGCTTTGTTATAAACCTAACAAAAAGGAACCTGATCCCATCCCAGATTACCGTATTTCTGGGAGTACAGCTCAACTCCATATTGTATAGGGTAAGGCTCTCAGAGACACGGGTTTCTTCCCTCCACCTCTGCCTAGCACGTTTTCAGCTAGGCCAGAGGGTGTCTCTCAAGCTATGCCAGTACCTCTTGGGCTTGTTGGCAGCAGCTATTGTCTGTGAGCCTCTGACCTTATTAAGAATGTGCCCTCTACAGATATGGATCAACAACCAACTGCAACCTGCACCCCCTCGACCATCGAGGAGAATACTGATC
>JBBPBX010055772.1:0-22990 GCA_038048925.1 Garcialebias charrua
TATATGTGTGTATATGTGTATATGTGTATATGTGTTGTGCCATTTTATGGAAAGTTAAAAGATGATGTCAGTGGAGCTTTAATGTGCATTACTCTTTATGGAAAAGTACCACCTTGCTTTCCTTTGCAGATTGAAAACTTCAAAAATCCTAGACTATTGTGTATTTACGTCATGAGAAGATCCCTCTTAACATTTGCACTTGTTACACAAAGAGTTAGCGTACTTTAATTATTTTATACTTACATTTTAGAGTAAAATATTTTAGAGCACATAAGCTTTACTTGTTTCTAAAGACAAATCACTTTTGTAGCCTATAAAATAAGAATTGGTCCAAGTTTTTTGTTAAATTTATCAGTATTTTTATTTCTATAGTGGAATTTTATTTTTTATTTTTACAAATGCAGAAGGGAAAAGTGGTTTTAGCTTATGACATGAGCATTAGTGTCAAACATCAGTTCCAGTGACACTCATTGAAAAAAGCTAATTTGAATCAAACACCTGTTAACTCGTAGTTCAGTCAAGTTGTCATTCTTCGGGGCATTTCATTTTTTTAACCTAGGTTTGTTTAGTGTTAATATTTGCATTCCCTACTCCTGAGGTAACTTTTTAAATATGGTTGGCAAGTATTTTGATGCATTACCTGTAGGCCTTTTGTGATAAACAAGAACTCAATTAATCGCTTGACAAATTAAAATTATTGACCTCATTTTCATTTATCGGCTTTATCGTTTCTTTGTGTCTCTCTCTTTCTACTGAAGACACTGGATAGCAAAAGGCTCAACTGTGGTGCTTTTCACTGACCCCTCCCTTTCTCTTTTCTCTTTAAAATCAATTCTAACCATCCAAAATTGTGTTTTTGGATGGTTAAAAGCAGCTACGGTAAGCTGAGAAGCTAAGCTACGAGCTAAGCTAACAGGCTGATCTTGGGGTGGAAAAACCTCTGTCTTGTCGAAGCTCCAAAATTCATGGTTAAGATCCGTGCCTTCGTGTAAGAAGTTCTTTTTTCTGTGCAAAAATAAGCTGAGAACTCGCTTACTGTTTGTTTTTTGTTTTTTTTTAAGCTTTGCGTGAAAAATGCTATACTAAATAGTTCAAACCACATCAAGCGTCCGCCATTTTTAGAACCGGGAAAAAAAGGAAGGAGAAACAGCCCATGTCACGTCAAGGGGCCTCCCTCCAATTTTTCTTAAAGAGACTCGCTCCTCGCTCCCTCACTATCCATCCTTTGGTTCAGTCTTTGTCTAATGCACCTTCGTCATTGAGCCGAAACAACTCCTGTCACTTTTATTTTTATTTCATCAGTTGCTAATCCGGTGCTCAAAAAATGTACTACACTCAAAACAAATTAACAAACATTTCTTCTTAAATTGGATGAGAATTACTAATTATCGTCAAATTTCAAACGTATTATCATTTATCGCAATAATTTCTGAGACATTCAATCACCCAGCAAAATTTGTTATTGTGACAGGCCTAATTACCTCTAACTTTGGTAAGAGTCTGTCTATATTCCAACACTCACCTGTGGACATGAGATTATGACTGAAAGAAAGATATTCTGGGTACAAGCTTCTGAAACTGGCTTCATCTGGAGGGTGGCCAGTTTCAGCCTTAGATATAAGGTGAGGAGCTTGGAGTAGAGCTGCTCCTCCTCCATATCTTTGGCCGGAGACATGTTGGGATCCTCCAGGAGGAGCTACAAAGTATTGCTCAGGATTTTGGGTTTTCATGAGCTGTATGCCAAAATCATCAGTATTAAAATGATAAGACCTGAAATATTTCAGTTGGTGTGCAATGAATCTAAAATATATTGTAGCCTGGGATAAAAACTATATGTACAGTACATGTATATTTCTTTCCCTTTGACCTATATGTTCTTTAACGTCCCACTTTCTGCTGTCTGTGAGTTACACTTGAGTCATGTGCTCACAGAGTAGTTCCACATCTCACATAAGTCATGTGATTGTGTTAACCAATGGTGGCTATGGAGGAAAGGTAGAAATTGCACTGACTTCCTCCCAATAAGATGGCTGGGGGAAGCAGGTGGATGGATACTACCAGATCGGAGGACAAACACACAGAGGAAAGTTTCATCAGTCTAAGTCTGAAAATATCTTGGAATTGGCCAGGTGAACTTGAATGGACTTGAAAGGACTTGACTGAACTTGGATTTCCTCAAACCTCATCAATCAGCTTGGAGGTTTGTGGATGGCGAGCTAACCAACTGCACAGCTGGGAGTACGGAATCCCAGCCTACAACTGAACTCTACCCATGGTCTGGTAGGAGGCTAATACAGCCTAAGGCCCATCTCCTTAACTAGCTTTGCCCTCACAAAACAGCTTCCAACACACTGGATTCTTCAAACTACATTTCTTCATGCTTGAACTTATATAACCTCCATGAACATTCTACACTTTACAAACTCATACTTGAGGGAAGTTAGTTGTGTCAAAGACCTGGATTGTTGGCACAGCTGATGATGGACTTTTCCTTATTTTTTTCTCTGACAAAGAGCTTGTATTGATTTTGATTTCTTTCTTTTACAACAGTATTAAGTGCACCTAAGAACAATAACTGCTGCAGCAACTTGTACATACTTTGTGGTGTTTGGTTTATGTTTGTTTATTTATTTTACACATTTTTGTTATTGCTTCTTGTTTATTATAATACATGGTACCATCAAAAAACTACTTCAGTCTCTGTCATTAATTACTGTTCTCCAGCTCGAGTAGATGAATCTAGTCTTCTGTATCTTCTAGCCTGCTTACCAGTGTAAAAAGCTCATTGGGTGTTACAATGTGAAAGTTTCATTTTTATCATTACATTATGGAAAATAATGGCCTTTATCACAATATGCTATATTTTTAGAAGGACCTGTAGCAAATATACCACTAACAGCTCTAAATTAACCCATGTAGAGTCAGAGTCAGAGTCAGAGAGTCTTTATTGTCATTTGAACCGCATGTGGTACATGAGATGAAAACGAGATTATGTACACGAGGTCCCAGTTACATCCAACAACAAATGAAAGAGAAAAACAGTAATAACATCTAGAACTAACTAAGAAAAGCATCAACTAGTAATACACAGCTAACTAAGAAAAGCATCAACTAGTAATACACAGCAGCACGAACATGAGTTTGTATGAGCAGATGGTCACAGATGAACACAGATGAATACAGCAACAAGAAAACAGATCAGCATCAGTATGATGTGATATTTTGCAGTGTTTATTTTTTATTTTATTTTTATTTATTCATGAGTCTAACAGCCTCAGGGTAGAAGCTGTTCCTCAGTCTAGTGGTTCTACACTTGATGCTCCTCAACCTCCGTCCTGAGGGGAGTGGGGCAAAGAGTGAGTGTGCTGGATGAGTGAGGTCTTTCATGATGCAGGTGGCTCTTTTCCTGCATCTGGAGGTGTAAATGTCTGTGATGGTGGGGAGACTGACTCCAACAGACTTCTGTGCAGCCTTCACCACTCTCTGCAGAGCTTTCCTCTCTTCAACTGTGCAGCCTCCATGCCACACGTTGATGCTGGAGCACAGGATGCTCTCCACTGCACACCTGTAGAAGGAGGTGAGGACTGGGCTGCTCAGACCAGCTCGTCTCAGCCGTCTGAGGAAGTAGAGTCTCTGATGACCTTTCTTGATCAGGCTGGTGGTGTTGTTGCTCCAGCTGAGGTTATCATTCATGTGTACACCCAAGTATTTGTAGCTGGAGACCACTTCCACTGCAGACCCACCTATTTTCAGTGGGGCATGGGTGTGTTTGTTCCTTCTGAAGTCCACAATCATCTCCTTTGTCTTCTTCACATTCATGTGAAGATTATTCTCTTTGCACCAGCTCTCCAGGTGTTCCACCTCCTGTCTGTAGCTGGACTCATCATTGTTTGTAATGCATCCCACCACCGCTGTATCATCTGCAAACTTAACAATATGACAGCCTGGAAGTGTGGCTGTACAATCATATGTGAGCAGAGTGAACAGAAGGGGGCTCAGCACACATCCCTGAGGAGAGCCAGTGCTGAGGGTTATGGTGGAGGAGGAGAAGTTGTGGATCTTCACGGACTGTGGTCTGTCTGTTAAGAAGTCTAGTACCCAGTTACAAATAGAGGGGCTTAGTCCAAGTGTAGATAGTTTGTCTATCAGAGTTTGGGGGATCATGGTGTTGAAGGCAGATGTGAAGTCCACAAAGAGCAGACGCACGTATGAGTCCTTCTGATCCAGGTGGGTGAGAGCAGTGTGGACCACGGAAGAAATGGCGTCCTCTGTTGATCGGTTCTCACGGTATGCATATTGATGAGGGTCCTCGTTGATGTTGACGGTTGCCTTGATGTGGGACATGACCAGTTTCTCAAAACATTTAGCGACTATCGGGGTGAGGGCCACCGGTCTATAGTCATTCAGACCAGTCACTGTGGAGCTCTTTGGGACTGGGATGATGGTCGCGGTCTTCAGGCAGGTGGGAACTGACTCCAGTGCAAGTGAGGTGGTGAAGATGTCAGCCAGCACCTCACAGAGCTGGTCCGCACATTCCTTCAGAACTTTCCCTGGGATGTTGTCTGGTCCGGTTGCTTTATGAGGATTAATCTTTCTGAGACTGCCTCTCACTTCTGCTGCGGACACCCTGAGATGCTCTATTAGGTATTGGACAATAGATTTTAGTATCTTTTCTTCAACCACGTTTTAAAAAAAAAATCCTGTCCTCCTTACTGCAGCAACTTATTTAGACATGCAAACTACTGGGAGGGAGACACAAAGGCCTTATTGAGATGCATTTGAGTTAATGAATAAGAGAACACCCATGTGTGCTGGATGTCTTTTAACGGCCTTGCATCATTGTGAATGCAGGGCACGCCGAGCAGTCCTAACTGGCCTGTAACAGTTTATCTGTTTTAAGCTGTGCTATAGAAATAAAATTGACTTGACTTGACTTGACAAAGCCCGCCGCTGCAGGTGCAACTCATTCAGAGCGGGTTTGAATGGCAGGCGGCAGCTTGTAAGTGACCATCAGCTTATGAGTGGGGGCACGGGAGGTAGAGAGGAGTGACAAGTGAGGAGTGATTCACATGGCTGTGCATGCTGAAGTCAAAAACTAGATGATTATATTTTCTATTGAGCTGAGACAGATGCAAGCTTGTCAAAACACCACCATGAAATGATCTTGGTTTTTATTTAGTTGCTAAATTGTGTTAAAAGTACCAAGTTTATGAGGTTATATTAACTTATTGCATCATCATTTACGAGATACACAAATGAGGCAGAGCTGGAGGGTAATTGCAAAAGAACAGTTGTTTCATTCATCAATAGTTCATGAGCTCCAAAGCTTAAAATGACACAATTCTGTTCAAATTAAACGCCACATCAAATTCCAAAAACAGATCTGGTGGCTGTTGGATTAAGACGCTCTAAAAGATGGATGCGCTCAGGGCGTGAGCCGCTACGCATCCAGAGCCACTAGCAGCTGTTTGGGGTAGGGACTTGGCAGGTACAGATCGCGGGGGATATCTCGCAAGTAGCTTTCTCCTCCTTCCTCAGCTCGCGATGGCCTCATTTATCTGTCACCACTCCTCCAACTCTTCCCAGCCTGCCTCCCACTCCAGACATCTTTGTCTAATGTGCCTTCGTCATCGAGCCGAAACAACTCCTGTCACTTTTGTATTTATTTCATCAGTTGCCTGGTCTGCTAAACCTTTTCATCGACTCTGAAAGCTGCACCAACAATTCAACTTCCTACCTACCGCTGGATTAATGCATTTTAATGACTTAACAATAAGTCTGACTTGAAACGGGTTAGTCACGTCCATTCACTCTGTGGCTCCTCCATGTTTGCAAAAACTAAACTAAAATAAAAACTTCCCCAATCACATTTTCTTCCCCTTAAATAAAAACCTTCAATTAGGGCATCATATCAAAGATCTTGTCATCTTTTGTCATTTTAAGGAATATTGTGAAAGAATGAGATGTGTTCACATCTGATTTGTGCCGTCCCTCGAAACCTCATTAGTGAAATGTTTCAACTCAAGGATATTTTACGACAGGTGTCATATATTTTTCTTTCTTGTTTCAGTGAATCATCCATTTAACAGCCTATGTTCACGGATATAGAACCAAGACCTTTCCATTAGCAAAAACGCAAAAAAAAAAAAGATTTTCCCCATGTTCTTGTTCTTTGCTCTTCTGTGCCAAATCTGTCCAGAACGGGTTTGAGTAGAGCATACGAAGCCTCTCCTCACTCCTCAGACTGACATCAATCACTCTTCTCCCTTGTCCAATACTACTTGCTGATGAAAGCAGAGGGCCTCACCATTTGGGCGGCCCACGCTGATAGCAGAGCTTTCAGTCCAACAATCGGGCCAAGCAGGTGTTTGGCGTTGTGCTGAGGGAATAGAGCAGCTCAGCAGCACATTGGAGGATCAGAAGAGGCTTCTGATGCACCTGGTCACGTGCCAGGACATCCCTCCCCACACAATCTGGCCTGTTCTGTTCCTGCTCAGTGGCAGACGCACCTCCGCTGGCAGCGCTGATGGACGCTAAACTCTTCTCGTGACAAATGTGGAGATCATTTGCTCCTTCCCACGCAAGTGTTTAATCATGATGCACTGCTACTGCTGCTCACACTCCTGATATGATGGCATGTGAGGCCCTGTTGCTCTTACATTCTCCAAGCTAAAACGACTTTGAAAAAGGAAAGGGTGGTAAAAGTAGATCCTTAGTTACTGTTTATTTGTTATTTATACTTTATAATTTTTTTTTTTTTTTGGTGTAACTGGACCTTGAGTACACAATTTCGTTCCACCTCATGTACCACATGTGATGCGAATGACAAAGTCTCCTTGAAGCTTGAACCTAATTTTGTGCTTTTTATGATCTTATCTAGAGCTTTACTTGGCAGAAAATCTGTAATATGAGGTTTGAAAAGGGAAAAAAAATAATAAATTAGAAAAAAATGTTTACATGTTTTGGACCCACTGGACGTATCTTCAAGATATGTAGAATACAGTAGGCCCTCGCTACTTTGCAGTTTGACTTTGATGGACTCGCTCTTTCAAAGTAAGATTAGACATGACACACAATTGGCTGATTGATGGATGAGTCATGGGTTGTTAATTTAAAATAAATTATTTAAAATGATTTAGCACCTGCGTGCAGCCCACAGGTGTAGGGAGAATCTCTCTCCACTCTCTTCCCCCCACTCATGTCTTCTTTGTGCGGCAGCAGCCTTGTGAAAGGTTAACCCTTTGCTGTCCAGCTGCACCGATCGACTTTTGTCTTCCAACAAAATTCAAAGTATGTCACATCGTAAAATTGACGTCACTAAATATAAAAGTGTTAAAAGTTATTTTATTATTTTATATAAGCATGTATGTGTGCACCACTCATCAGGTCTTCAAAGACAGTTTTATATTACAAGATAAATTGCATTTCCTGTTAAAATGGAGCGTGAGCGTTTGCTGCTGAATGAGTTTTGCTGAAAGCTGCTTAAGAAGCTGAAACTAGGCTGAAAATGTTTCAGCATAAAGTGTTCATGTGAACTGAATTTAAACAGCTGACATTTGTTGAAAGCAGGAAAACAAAAGGGAAAGCAGCAGAAAGTTAGCAGAAATGTGTACACAAAGCTGAATGGAGCAGAAATGTAGCAAAGAGAGGCTGAATAAATTACATAAAAAACAAAATTTGCAAAAAAGCTGAAAAACTTATAAAAAGAGAAAGCTGAAATTAGCAGGACTGTTTTTTTAAGAAGTACATAACCAAAGTTGAGTTAAAAAAACATTAAAAAGTGAATTTTGCATCTTTGTTCCCCTTTAATAAAGTAGAGTGTCTTAAATTGAATGTTTTTTCTCTCTCATATCTGACACAGAAGGAATCCCCTCTGTCTCTGTAATCATCTGTTAACACACATCTATGATCCTCGAGGCTTCCCCCTCCTCTGTCTACATTTATTCCTGCCGATTAAACGACTTTCCAACTCCGGTCTCCTTCTCTACTTTGCTCTCATTTGACTAATTATATTCACTGAGACCAGTGTTGACAAATTCATTTGGAAATCCATTAGTCCCGTGGCGTTGTTTAAACAATGTGCACGCTAATGTCCATTGCTTTAATACTCCTGATTCCCATTCTAATAGCCGTCTGATAAATCAGGTTATCTGTGACACCTTCTACACACCGTGAAGAGTGGAAATTAGAGCATTATTAACTATCTGTGGTGCTCCGTCGTGTCCGGGTGTGTTATGGAGAGGAGAGAAGATGAACGAGGAGAAGAGAGAGAGAGAAAAGCACACTAATAGTGAGAGAACAGAGACACTGGAGAGAGAGATGAGTTCAAGAAGACCAGAGGGGAAAACAGAAAGAAATAATAAGGAACATGAAGAGCGACAGGACTAAGGGATGGTATATGTAAATGAGGCTAAGTTAAACATTAAAGAGGGAGAAGTGAAGACACGATGTAAAACATAAGGAGGAGAACAAGTCAAGAATCAATTTAAGCTCTCTGTTATTTTGAACTCACTTAGAGCCTTAATATAAAAGATAATATACAAACTTAAAAAAAAAATCAACTGGATGAAGAAAAGTTCATGTTGAGTGTATTCAGCAGAGACTGAGTGATTTATAGTTTATCCACTAATATCTATATTTTAGTTTTTTATTTTATTTAAAAGGACAATTTCACTAATGTGGTTTAATTGCCTGGTTGTCCTCTCACTGAAACAAACTGATAATGAACATTTGTTACATACAAACATATAGCTGATCATTTAAACCAAACAATGTATCTTTTAGATTCAAGTCATTCCAATTTACAAAGCGCTTTAAAACATCTGCTGGACCAAAGTGCTGTCCAGAACTAGAAATAAAATACATGTATATAACAGCAGTCACAAGGCATGAAATACAAATAAATGAAAGAACACAGAGCACGAGTAAAAACAGCCTTATCCACCTTATTCCTGGGCCCCATGCAGTGGCGGATCTACCATTCAGGCGAACGAGGCCGTGGCCTGGGGCCGCCAATGAGCAGGGGCCGCCAATAAGCAGGGACCCCAGCCGTCACCTACATCCTTAACATTGCTCCTGCTTGTTAATGTACGTTTAACATAAAAATAATTATAGTTACGATGAAAACTATCTTTAAAAACGCAACAGAAAAAACGGTTGAGTTCTGTACCCCCCTACTAAAATGGACTATTCCGTCATGCGTCATGACGTCACCCACTAATCCAGGAAGTGCTGTATGCTCGCTGCTGTTTTGAGTGAGAAGGAAGCGGGAGACAGGAGACAGAAAAGCGGAGCTGAAAAACGTAAAAAGCGTCAAAAAACAATAACGTATGTTTCTTCACTACCGAAAGTGACAACCTTTTTTAATGGGTCGAATTCTAAAACTTCATCAACTGCTAATGACGGTCACGAGCGGCAGCGGCCCATTTAAAAGTGTGTCGGAACCGCCGCCGGACATCAGGATCCAGGAGGAAGTTAATGGCGCCGAGGCAGTGACTCAAGATGAAGATAAAGGATTTACAGCAAGATGAGGTACGAGTTTTAGAAATTATTTTGTAGGTTGGGTAAAAGAAATCCTAACAGTAATCAGCTGAGACAACCACTATTTTCACGTTTTCTTTCTGTATCAAAATATTAAAAGATATTCGACCTAAATCTGACTTAAATAGGAGAGAGGGGATTATATATTTTACCTACTTTAGTTCTCTGCCCTGCTTGCTTAGTATGCAGTATTATTAAATTATTCGGACTTTACATTGAATAGAATAGATCTAAAATATTCCACAGTTATCTATAAAAAAAATTCTCAACCATTTTACAAAATATTTGACTGTTAAAACTTCATCAGACTATCATTGTTTTGTTATTTGGTCCATAGTCCCTCCATTAAATACATTATAAAGCACAACTTATAGCTTTCAGAGTAATGCAAAAATGTGTTTTTTAATAATGACTGGTTTGCTTTGGACAGAAATGCCACTGTTAGTTTAAAACAACAGAATCAAAAGGCTAGGATTGCTAAATTAAAATGTTATCTAAAATGTAAAAATTGATATAAATGAAAAGTGACATTCCCTGATGCATGCTCAATAATCCAGGTGGAAAAATCTGTGACATTATTTGAGTCATTTAGTTTACAGTAAGTCTTACAGTCTGTGTAAGTTTTAAGGTTTAAAAAGAAGTCAAAACTTTCAGTCTTAATTATGGAAACTTGGATAAATGAGAGCCTTCACATGTGTTAAATGTAATAATGTCTTATTTTTTCTTTTATTTCCTCCAACACTAACATACAGTATTTGTTTTTATTTTCCAGATGCAGTCTTTAAACATGCATCATTAAAGACCAGAAACAAGACAGAAGACAACTTTCATAGAAGTCCAGCTGAATAATCAAGGTAATTCATGATCACTTAATGCTGTAAAAAGTGTCTCATGCCTGGACATCTTGCTGTTCATATCGAGCCAGTGTGTGAATTCATCTCAAAGTACCACATCTCAACTACACACACTCACTTTTTCACATTGATCTAACAACTGTTCCCTGTTACAGAATATGTAATATAACGTTAAAAGAATTAAAGTTGTGAAAATCTTATAATTTAGGAAAATATATTTCTACTGTATTGCTCACATCTACCCTCTCTATTTGTTTGTGTTTATTTAGTGTTGTTGAATTTTGGTGTAAGACTTGATTTAGAGCCTTTTATTGCAATAATAAAACATCCATCCATTTTCTTCCTCTTATCCGGGGTCGGGTCGCGGGGGGTAGCAGCCTAAGTAGGGAGGCCCAGACTTCCCTCTCCCCAGCCACTTGGAGCAGCTCCTCTGGGGGAATCCCAAGGCGTTCCCAGGCCAGCCGAGAAACATAGTCCCTCCAGGAGGCATCCTAACCAGATGCCCGAGCCACCTCAACTGGCTCCTCTCGATGTGGAGAAGCAGCGGCTCTACTCCGAGTCCCTCCCGGATGACTGAGCTTCTCACCCTATCTCTAAGGGAGAGTCCAGCCACCCTGCGGAGAAAACTCATTTCAGCCGCTTGTATCCGAGATCTCGTTCTTTCGGTCACAACCCAAAGCTCATGACCATAGATGAGGGTGGGAACGTAGATCGATCGGTAAATTGAGAGCTTTGCCTTTTGACTCAGCTCTCTCTTCACCACAACAGACCGGTACAGGGCCCCTTTACAAAGGTTTGCCTGGGGCCCCCAAATGTCTAAGTCCGCCACTGGCCCCATGCTGCCTTGTGTGAAGTATGGGTACAACTTCCTGCGTTTGACAGGAAGTTGTACCCACAACCATTTATACAGTAGAGCTCCCAGGAATAATGTGGATAGTAAAGCAAAAAAACTGAGATCAACAAAACTCAGCGTCTCACAAGGGGTCAAAAGTCTGTGAGCTGATTTTAAACCGTGTAAAGTGAAATTAAATTTGTGTTTTTAGTTTGTCACATGGCATAAATATGTGTTATTAATCAACCATATAAATCTGACTGATTAAAAACATTGTTTTCCTTATAAAATTAAGTCTCAAAAATCATGAAAAAACATAATTTTCCCTTGGTCTGAAACTGTGGGGGCGTGTCAGCGCGTGGGCGTGGTTTCAGCGCAGTACTGCGGCCTGCAGCTGAGCTGTGTGTGGAGAGGCAGACAGCAGAGCCAGTAAACCTGCTCTGTTTTTATCTGAGTTCTGTCTGTAACAGCAGCTACTTTTTCCAAGAGTTACGCTGTTTTTGTAAATAGTTTTCTTGTGTGTTTTTAATCTGGAATGAATGAAAACAAAAAAAGTTGTACCATGCGGGAGTTGAACCCATAAGGTTTCGGACGGAAGGCAAACGCTTTATCCATTGACCTATCCAGGCATTACAGATACTCAGTATAAAACCATGCAGTATAAAAACACGTTATGATTTGTACGGGTGCCCTGACCATTGCGACATCCAGGGAAGATGCACGAACGAGGCATAATTGATTAGCTAGCTAACAATGAACAAAATATCTATGCTATTGCTATCTGATGCTATCTGCGATTCGCGAGTGAACGGCTCCACCGAGGCGAATTTATACGGCTGGAGCTGCAGGGGGTGGGGCTATACTTAAGAAGACCGCGTGACGAAACGCGGTCACATTTAAAACACGCCTAAAAAATCCTGAAACAGAAATATCTTTATACACAGTTTGCTCTATAACTCCAAAATTAATTGAGCTACAATTTTGAGACTTTTTACTCATTTACAAGATTACAATTATGACATTTATAATGTTTATTGAAGAAAATGTTGAAATTCACTTTACACGGTCTTTAAGAAGATGTTCAGGTTGAGAATATTTGTTTATAAATGTTTTGTCATCAATACTGTATTTGAAATAATGCAGGTAGAGTTGCATTCGGGCCTAAAAAATGTAATCCGGCCCGGACCGAACTCGCATCATTTTTCCGAGCCCGCCCAGAAACTGATCAATTATCTGTGATGACAGGTTTGAACCCGAGAAGAAGAAAAAAAACTGACTTGTTTTTTTTTAATTAAGCGTTTATAGCTTTTGTAAGTCACTGTTCAAGGGTGTACCAGTTGCAGACATTTGTGCTGCTGCGAACTGGAGCTCATTAAACACTTTTGCAAAGTATTACAGTTTGGATGTTACTGCGTGTGATGTCACTCAGGCTGTTCTTTCTAACACACAGTAGAAAGTAGCCTTGAGATGCCTGCTGGTCAAGGGCAGAGGTTCACACTAGCATGCATTTTACTGAGCATTTCAAGGGCGTGAATGAATTACGTTCCCATAGCAAGTATGTTGCACTGAGAGAACTTGACTGAAAGGGAACTGAAAGTTATGCACCATAACTCATGTTCCCTGAAGGAAGGGAACGAGGTGCAACATATCTGGCCCTTTTCAATGCTGAAAGCTCGGTGAAGTGCAATTTTGGAGAAAGATGGATGGGCGTCAGCCGCTTAAATACCCAGAGGGGGGCCTCTGGCGCGACGCTGACACCCTAGCCGTAAAGGCGTGAATGTATTCCTTCAGGTAATCGTGTGGGGGTGCAATTCCCATAGCAAGTATGTTGCACCTCGTTCCCTTCCTTCAGGGAACATGAGTTATGGTGCATAACTTTCAGATTTCTTGTTTATTAACAAGAGTCAACAGATTATTTATACTATTATATTAAAATTATAATATTATAGTTATTATAATTATTAATGGTCAGCGGACACACGTGGCCGATGATCCAAATTGGGTCGTCGGCCACGCACGTCCGCTGATGCAGCAGCTGAGTCCATTTAAGCTTCAGGTAATAACTGGCAGTGATCCATCTGAACTTTTTTTAGTCTCTTTCAACCGGCCGGTCAGCGCATGGTCAAACGACCACGAGTGGCTGGAGATCCAAATTGGATCATCAGCCACACGCATCAGCTGACACAATCAAAAGCCCGACACCGACCCGGCCCGCCCATTCAGCACATTATTTTGGCCCAACCTGGGCCGGGCGCGGGCCTTGGTTAGAAATGACAGCTCTAAATGCAGAAGTACAAATTAAGAGTTGAACTGAATTATGATTATGCTGGTGAAGATTCTCAGTCGTCCAGGACATGATGAAATCAAAAAAGGCGTTCAATACAGAATGGGCATGTTAGTTAATTTGTGGTGTTATCTCAGTTTCCAATTTCATATGTTGGTGCGTGACTTGTAAGCCTGTATAAAACTTCTCGTTCTCACAGCTTCCATTCAGAATTGAAAAAGACTTCTGGACAGAAGTCGAAACGTTTTCTGCAACAAATAAAGTCCAGTTGATCCTGTATTGAACGCCTTTTTTGAATTATGATTAGTTGAACCACCATGTTTCACAGAAATAAACTGAGCCAAACAGCTGTCAACCTAACCACTGGTTTTCCTAAATGGTTGAATGCATGCATCACATTAGTGATGTTGATGATCTGTTTGTTTGATGAATAACCCCATGGTATTTATCGTGCCTGGGACATTTAATTGTACATTAAGAAACTCACTGTCAAATATGAATTTAATTCCACACTTTTTTTTCAAAACTCCTTTAAAAACAGTCATGATAAGTGGTAAACAAGACCCAAACACATGCAGGTTCTGGATTACAACCACCTTTTCTGACTAAAGTAAACCTAAATAAATGTGTGATCAGACTAATGGGCAAGATAAGAATGGAGCACAAAGATTGATACTGTAATGAACCGATGAAACTGAAGGACAAATATCCTCAGGGAAATAATCATAAAAATAAAATAATCCTCAGGGAAATAATCATAAAAAGAAAAGCAGGTGATCAAGTAAGGAGTGTTGAAAACAGAAACCAACAAGACCTATGACTTCAACAACTTAAAGGTGCTATGTGTAACTTTCTGTTGTGCTCAGGACTTAGAAATATTTTCAGCAGGGAAAAGCATTCTGTTCCCTCCCCCTCAGAGCCATATATGACTCAGCTCCACCTCGCTCGCGCTGCAGCCTGGAATGCTCCGCCCCCACTACATGTCCGTCTCAGTGCTGCGAAGTTCTGTGATTATATGTTAATAAAACGTTCTAAAAAATAAAATAAAACCATGAAGCACTGGTCCAGCAACACAAAAACACCCTGAAATTAGCAGAGCTTCACGCAGCCACGTTGGACATGATTTAATTTGCTCGTGACAAATCCATTTCCTCATTCCTGTCAGTGAAGGATGAAGCGATCACTTGACTTTTTGCAAAAAATACAAAATAAAAGTCCAGCTCTGGGATGAAGAAGGGATATTTAATACATTTGTGTCACATACAAAACAGTCCTGCATTGCTTTGCAATCCTTTGAATGAGAACGTGCTCGGCGCTGGGACGGGCGGGGGCGTGACAAAAAACTCTGTTTTTATTGGCTGGTTAACCGGGTCACTCTGTGTTTTTAGTGTTTTTATAAATGCTGATAGAGAAGCAAGGGGACTATAGTTTTTTTCAGAGATTACTTTGTCTAACATCAGTCTGTCAGTAGATAGTGACAGAGTGAAGAAATATGTTAAAAATATATTGTTAGAAAAGTTACAGACTGCACTACAAAGTTACATAGTGTACCTTTAAAGACTGAGACAAAACCTGGATTCCTGTTGCTGCTTCATTACTGGATCTTCTTGTGTGTTTGAATAAAGTTAATAAGCTCTTCTTCTAACAGACTGACCTTTTCATTTCTGATTTAAATGTCACATTTCTGTCATCTGTGTATGTTTCCCATACAAGACGAAATTCGTCTCTGCATTTAACCCAACCACCACCAGGTGGTGCAGTGGGCAGCCATAGAAAGCGCCCGGGGAGCTGGAGAATTAGGTGTGCACTCATAGACACCCCAAGGTGTGTAGTGGCCGGGGCCAGGGTTTGAACCTGTGTCCTTCGGGTCCCAAGTCGGCAGCCCTAACTACTTGGTGACAAGTTGTCCGCTTCGTCTGCCGTGATTTCTTTCTCCTACTCATTCAACTCCGACCACTGCCATTTTGCTCTTGTTCCTTGGTGAAGCTAGTAATGTATTTAGCTGTGGTAGCTCGAATCTGTTTGTCCGCCATTTCTGCCTTTACGAGTGGCGAAAAACCCGGTATTGCGCAATACTCGCCACATGTGTGGGAACTATGTATAAATTCAAAATTAGATATCTGACAAACCTCCTCAGTGTTTCCCCTAGTTAACTTGCCATGGCGGGGTGCTCATCTCATCTATTATTTTTCTTGACTGGGGGGGACAAAGACATGTCTGAGTGCAGCTGGTACCAACAGTTTTTGACTCTGGGTGGGGTGGTCAGCTTGAGAGTTGAGGCAGTGTGAGCACTTCCTTTAGCTTTTTAGCTAGAAAGCCTGAGAAAGCCTGTATTTTGCACCACTAGCTTAGTGCTATGTCAGTGTCGGGTGGGCAAGTTTGGTTTGGTAGGCGGGGTGCTCAGTGCTGTTGACGGGGTGGGGCACCCCGCTAATATACCGGTAATGGTAGGGGAAACACTGCTCCTAAAAAATCTATAACTTTGACAAAGTGGGAGGATTACCGTACCCTTTCTTCTTAAATGCAACTACAGTATAGTATACCCAAAATACCCTTAAGGTTATCTATGTTCCATAAACAGAAGATGGTCACTTTTGTACAAACACAATTTTCCCCTCATAAATTTTTTATCCGGAATAATGAAGAAATTAAATACAAAAATTAAGACAAATTTTTATAGGAAATTGTTTGATAAAAGAATATTACTTGTAAGCCAATTGTTAAATCCAAACAGTCACTTGTTATCTTGTTCTGAATTTATGTCACATTTTCAATTTCCTGTTACACCTAAAGAATATGCCGTGGTCTAAAAAAAAGCTAAGTCTGGTCCTCTGGACACTCAAAAAACAAAACAAAAAATGTCCAGAGGACCAGACTTAACTTTTTTAGATTTTTCTACCTGGATTATAGAACATGCATCAAGGTAATATGCCGTGGTGTTTGACACAATCCCCAGTGGAGCTTTAAAACTTCTATCAACACCTCCAGGTCAAAATCATCCAATGCCTTGTTTTGATCCAGGTTCCATTTATATTGACTAGGATTGTCCTTTGATAAGTAAGAAAACAACTAAGAAAACATTAAGAAATATTATCTTAAGAGACGTTGTCTTTTCACCAACTTGTACATTTTACTGGTCCAACATATTTGGAAATGGACTTTTTTTTAAATTTAATTTTGATTTGATTTATTTATTCATTCATTCAATGATTAAAACAACAAAACAATACAATACAATGAGAGAAAAAATATATATAAAATGAAAGGCGGCAGAAGAAGAAAAAATCTTATTTTTTCTGCCCCTTTTTCTCCAATAAACAATTCATACAGACAACTCCTTTGATTACAAAGTTAATAATCAACTTAATTTTAACCTCCAAAAATAAACACTTGATACAACCAACTCATATAATTTCCAAAATAGTGAACAACTTAATTATTAATTACTACCCTCGGTATCATACACAACCTTCCAAATTTCAACTCATTTAAATATATGTATGACTTGGCTACTCCCAAAGAAATACCTAATAAATAATAAAGTAAAATAAATTTCATACAAAATTATTCACAATTGTTATCCAGTTAAAGCATTTTTGATAAAAAGATATAAATGGGACTTGGATCCTATGTGTACTTTTTTGTAAAAATCACGAAGAAGAGCTCGTTCCTTTGTTTTGGGATTGTTGTTACACCAAAATATTCTGGAGGGACATGTCAATTTTTTTCAATAGAAAGAATGTGAATATCACCAACAGAAAAGCATGTTTTCTTTGGGATGGAGAAATGTGACCTTGTTAAAACAGAATATTTATACGTTGTTAACTTTTTTATTTTATTTATGGTAAATATCATATTCACACCTCCAAATACAGGTAGTTCTCCCTCGACTTACGACGTTTCGAACTTACGTGTCACGCATCAAAAAAATAATATTTTTTTAAATGTAAATAAATGTACAGTACTGTACAGTTACCAGAGCACTTAGCCTATCCTAACACAGTTTTTAAAGATGAAGGAGTGAGTTGAATTGTCTCCCTCCTCCCTAGCAGGCTCCTTTCACATAAAGGGAGCTAGCTCCCTTTATGTGAAAGAGAGACAATTCAACTCACTCCATTTTTAAAAACTGTGTTAGGATAGGCTAAGTGCTTGGTATAAAGTTTTTTTTTTTTGTATGTGATCCGACTTACGTTATTTTCGACTTACGAACGGCCAGTAGGTAGGGAACTCGTTCGTAAGTCGGGGACTACCTGTATTTACAACAAACGCCTAACTTCCAGATTTTATTATCTTCTATAAATATTTATATAGAATCCATTAGGGATGTAACGGCACACGTAGGTGTACCGAACCGTTTCGGTACGGCACGTTCGGTTCACCTGCGTACCGTTGCGGTTATTTTTTCACTTATTAAAGTTTATTAACGAGAGAATATATGTGCCGCGGAACTAAAGATCCTAGGCGAGTTTCAGCATGGCGCTTTTATCTTGCAGCACACGTAGCATTAGCAGCCTAGCTTCTCGATTGCGGTCTCCTGTTTGGGAACGTTATGGCTTCCTTGTTAAAAGATGAGCGCAAATCTGAAGCTGTGTGTGGACATTGTTTCATGGAGATTGGATCTGTAGCAGCAACACGTCTGACTTGTTAACAGACTTGAAACGACGTCATCCAAAAGTGAACGTCTTATGTACGTACAAGCAAGAAAAGCAGCTTGTTGCAAACACCAAACAGCAGCAGCATTTAAACAACCTTCATCAGGTAATTCAGATCGGTCCAGAGCAATAACACAAACTGTAGGAGTTTTTAAAGATCTGGATCTACGTCTGAATGTTGTTGATGTGCCGACTTTTAAGTTCTTAAGCCTCGCTACGACATCCATCACATCAACACTTCAGCCAAAAAGTTCATCACTTTATGAATAAGTTAAAACTGATATTGTCAACAAGCCCTGCCCTGATGATGACCGAGAGATTTAACCACCTCAACCGTTCAAGAAGAGGTATTGTTATTTTATTATTATTACCTAATTAACCTTTTTAATTAAAAATTATAATCTTATTCATTGTTGTTTTTTTTAACACCTCTGTGTTTTATTTCCAGTCTGGGACAGAGATAGCAGCTGTTATAAGAAGTGTGTGATGACTGAACTCTGAACTTTTCCAGGGACCTGTCCCACCTGGATGAGCAGGTCCAAGAAGAGGTTGTGAGTAATGAGGCTAAATACAGCCACACTGCTGTTACTGTTGTTATTGAGAGGATTTTTCTCCACCACTGGAGAAATTCACTGCAACTAGATCTGTGCTTTTAGTAGAAAATGTGGACAAGTTGTTCTTTTTGGACAAAGCCTTTAAACTTGATTAGTTAGATCATAAACAGTCTGCTGCTGCTTATTGTTCTGGTTCTGGCTGTTATTGTATTTATTAATATTTTTATTATTGTTAGTACTGTATAGTTTATTTATTGTAAATAATGCAGTTCATTTAAAATATCGCCCAAATGGGTCGCTTTTATTTATTTTTATACAAACGTACAGTATTGTTCACTTGGCATACTTTCTAAATGAACATTTTTTTAAGTCTTTATTTTGTACCGAAAATAGACCAAACCCTCCTTGTAATTGAGCCGAACCGAAATGTGATTTTAGCGTACCGTTACACCCCTAGAATCCATACAAGAAAGCTCAAATGCTAAAGCCATTCAAATGACAACTGCCCTGAAGAACTGCAACCCTTGAGCACCCATTTCATTTTAACTTTGTAAAATACTGTTTTATGTTCTGTAATACCCTTGATGGCTGTATCTGTGTTTATAATTAATTAGTTCTGTGTTGTTCTATTTTGTTCTTGTATGTTCCATATTTGCAACAAAAAAATAATAATAAATAGCAGCACGCTAATGAATAAGCTATACTAATCTGATGTCATCAAGTCGAATTACACGACGCAACATGCAAATCATCAATATTACATTAACGTGAGAACTTATGTTTCAACGATTTAATGCGAAGAAACATGCGTTGTTGACCGTTATGGTGGCTGCTACTTGTGTTTCTGTTCGGACTCGGCCCATGTAGCCTTTAAACTAATTTACTAGACTGAATGTTTCAATAAATAAATCCCAACACTTCTGTAGTAAATGCATTAACGCGATGCTTCGTTTGGGTTAAGTTTATCCACACAAACACGGGGAGACAGGCCAGGATCTTCGTCTTGATGCTAATTTTAGCTGAAGCTAGCGGGTACATTTCGATGGTACGCTCGACAAAATGGAGTTCACGTCAACCCGGCGATCCTTACAATGTTTCAGCAACAACTTAAGACAGATACTTTTTTATTTATTTAGATATACACAAAAAGTTAGCACTGAAAAGGTCACGAAAAGCTACTTACCAAATCCAACCAGTGAAGATGAACACTACGTACGACACAGTTGATGATCAGAACGATTCTTCCTTCTTCTTCTTAACGAGAATGACTCTTCACTCTTCCTGTCGGAGTCGAGTCGGCCCTTAAGAGAAATGTTGACGCGCCCCCATCGACTGGGAGTGGTACTACACGTCAGTGGCAATTTTTATTTTCTTTAGGTTCTCGTCTTGTGTGGACTGAATGTAAAATAAAACACAAACAAATCAGTACTATAACTCTGTACATGTCTGTTTCCTATTTTATTTTATTTTTCTGATAATTATTTTTGTGTCAGGGCCCTTGAGACTCAGACCTGAACCCCTTTACTGAGTGTGAAAAAGGGCTAAATGAAGTGCTACATTTTAGGTGACATAAATTCAGTCTTTTAAATCTGTCCTATTATGTCCACTTGAAATAAAACGGTTTAGATGTGTTTAAATAAAATAAACAGGGGCCAGTCTTTGTGAAATTCAAATGTGCAAATGTTCGAATTAGCTTGGGTAAATAGAGGTCAGTTTTCATGTTTACTTTGTACATTTATTTTGACGTGAAAATGTCTGTAGTAGACACAAAAATCAACCACAATTCAATACATAAAAAGGTGAAGCGGATGGCTGCTTGTCCTGAGCCTGGTTCTAGACGTTTCTTCGAGTTCTTCCTTTCCACTGTCGCCTTCATACTTGCTCAAGACGAGAGCCTGTGATGAAGTTAAATGCAAAGCAGTCTGCTCCTCAGAGAAATAGTGTTAAATGACTTTTTATGCATATGAATATTTTTGTGCACTTACGGTGAGTTATCCTGCTGCCCGAGGCTCACCACCTCGGACAGATTCACCTTTTGGTAAATAAATTCTACAGTGAATTTATAAAATGTGTAAGGACGGATCTCATGTACAACCCCAGTTTTAACAGAGTTGGGATGTTGTGTAAAATGTAAATGAAAACAACATGCAACGATTTAGAAATCCTCATAAACCCTTATTTTATTTCGATGGAACATAGTAAACATTTGGTTCAAGGTTCTTTATTGTCATTCACATCACGTGGAACGAAATTGAGTACACAAGGTCCCAGTTACACCCAAATAAAGCAACAACATAAAGTATAAAAATTAACAGTATACAAGGATCTATGATATAAATTAAACATAATGTAAAATAATACAGTGTATTAAACAGCAGCCCGAACATGAGACTGTTGTGAGCAGATGGGTATGAATACAGCAGCTTAAATCAGCAGGATAATCAGCAGCATGGATAATCAGCAGTAGCAGCAGATAGTCAACAATGATCCTGTTTGAAATACTTATTTTTGATCTAAAACAACCTTTAATCCGGACTGTTTGAAATAATTATTTTGATCTAAAACAAACTTTGGGGGCCGAGATGGGGTAGAGGCAGGGCAGCCAACCCAGGACGCAAAAGCTCTAGGTTCAACTCCCAGCCATTCCCACATGCTATGGTATCTCTGAGCAAGACACCTAATCCCTAATTGCTCCCCAAGAGCTCACATAGCCTACCTGGGTGCATTCCAGGTGCGATGGGTGAAATGCAGAGAACCAATTTTGTCATTGTAAGGAAACATACAATGATGACAACACAGAGCACTTTACTTTGTTTCAACAACATGTCCACACACACACTTGAAGTGAGGACCAACTAAAAAAGACCAGAAGAGTAGCTCTGAACCACTTAAAAATAAAGGAAGATAAATTTTGGACACTAGGTGTCACCCACCCACTAAACACTGCCCAGATTTTGCAAAACAGCAACATTCTGGGAAAACAAAAAAAACAAAACAACTGTTTTTAACCAGCCAAGTGAGACAATTATTGTGTGAATGCTTATTAAGCATTAACCTTCTGTTCTGCTATTTTAAACAACAGCGCCTGATCAAGAAAGGTCATCAGAGACTCTACTCCCTCAGACGGCTGAGACGAGCTGGTCTGAGAAGCTCAGTCCTCACCTCCTTCTACAGGTGTGCAGTGGAGAGCATCCTGTGCTCCAGCATCAACGTGTGGCATGGAGGCTGCACAGCTGCAGAAAGAAAAGCTCTGCAGAGAGTGGTGAAGGCTGCACAGAAGATGTTGGAGTCAGCCTCCCCACCATCACAGACATTTACACCTCCAGATGCAGGAAGAGGGCCACCTGCATCATGAAAGACCTCACTCACCCAGCACACACACTTTTTGCCCCACTCCCCTCAGGAAGGAGGTTGAGGAGCATTAAGTGTAGAACCACTAGACTGAGGAACAGCTTCTACCCTGAGGCTGTTAGACTCATGAATATCTAAATAATCAGAATAATCACTGTGAAATATCACATCATGTTGCTGCTGATCTGTTTCATGTTGCTGCTGATCTGTTTCATGTTGCTGCTGATCTGTTTCATGTTGCTGCTGATCTGTTTCATGTTGCTGCTGATCTGTTTCATGTTGCTGCTGATCTGTTTCATGTTGCTGCTGATCTGTTTCATGTTGCTGCTGATCTGTTTCATGTTGCTGCTGATCTGTTTCATGTTGCTGCTGATCTGTTTCATGTTGCTGCTGATCTGTTTCATGTTGCTGCTGATCTGTTTCATGTTGCTGCTGATCTGTTTCATGTTGCTGCTGATCTGTTTCATGTTGCTGCTGATCTGTTTCATGTTGCTGCTGATCTGTTTCATGTTGCTGCTGATCTGTTTCATGTTGCTGCTGATCTGTTTCATGTTGCTGCTGATCTGTTTCATGTTGCTGCTGATCTGTTTCATGTTGCTGCTGATCTGTTTCATGTTGCTGCTGATCTGTTTCATGTTGCTGCTGATCTGTTTCATGTTGCTGCTGATCTGTTTCATGTTGCTGCTGATCTGTTTCATGTTGCTGCTGACCTGTTTCATGTTGCTGCTGATCTGTTTCATGTTGCTGCTGATCTGTTTCATGTTGCTGCTGATCTGTTTCATGTTGCTGCTGATCTGTTTCATGTTGCTGCTGATCTGTTTCATGTTGCTGCTGATCTGTTTCATGTTGCTGCTGATCTGTTTCATGTTGCTGCTGATCTGTTTCATGTTGCTGCTGATCTGTTTCATGTTGCTGCTGATCTG
>JBBPBX010055774.1:0-20203 GCA_038048925.1 Garcialebias charrua
CCTCACCTAGGACCTGTCTGCCTTGGGTGACCCTACTAGGGGCATGAAACCCCTGACAGCATAGCTCCTAGGATCATTGGGACACTCAAACCCCTCCACCACGGTAAGGTGGCAGCCCAGGGAGGGGATAATATATCCCCTAATGATAAAAATCTTAATAAATAAAATAACAGTCAGAACCAGAACAAGCAGCAACAGACTGTTTACAATCTAACTAATAAGTTTTTAAGTTTTTGTCCAAAAAGACCAACTTGTCCACATTTTCTGCTAAAAGCACAGATCTAGTTCCAGTCAATATCTCCAGTGGTGGATAAAATCATCTCAACAACAGTATCAGCAGTGTGGCTGTATTTGTCCTCATTACTCACAACAACCTCTTCTTGGACCTGCTCCCCCAGGTGGGTCCCTGGGAGGACCAGAATGAGCCCTTTTAGATTTTTCTACCTGGATTATTGAGCATGCATCAGGGTGTCCCTGGAAAAGTTCAGAGTTCAGTCACACACTTCTACTGGAGGTGATGTGGTGGATTTCCCTGAAACTGCTAACTGTCCCAGACTGGAAATAAAACACAAAGAGGTAAAAAAAAAAAGAGTTAATAAGATTATAACTTTAAATTTAAAAAAGTTAGATAATAATATTAATAAAACAACAATACCTCTTCTTCAACGGTTGTTATGAGGTGGTAAATCACTCGGTCATCATCAGGGCTTTAGCTCCAGGGCTTGTTGACAATATCAGTTTTAGTTTTTTTCATAAAGTGATTAACTTTTTTACTTTCGGTTCTGGAGCAGAGCTTCAAAACAGTCTGAAGTGTTGACGTGATGGATGTCTTATTGGGGCTCACGAACTTTAAAGCCTGCAGTGCACATCAACAACATTCAGTCCAGAGCTTTAAAAAAGTCTACAGCTTGTGTTATTGATCTGGACCTTCTGATTTACCTGATGGACAACGTTTAAATGCTGCTGTTTGCAACAAGCTGCTTTTCTTGCTTTTAGAAGAGACATTCACATTGAGATGACGTTGTTTCAAGTCTGTTACCAAGTTAGACGTGTTGAAGAAAAAAAAATGTTGAAGCTACAGCTCTGAGCGCTGCTCTGCACGTCCGCACCAGTGTTCGTGAAACAATGTCCACACACAGCTTTCTTCTTCTTCTTGTGCACACACACAGCTTTGGACTTGCGCTCATCTGTTAAAAAGGAAGCCATAACTAACAGGACACCGCAGCGAGAAGCTAATGTTACGTGTGCTGCAGATAATAGCGCCGTGCTGAAACTCGCCTAGGAATTTTAGTTCCGGAGCGCATATATTCCCCCGTTAAAAACGTTTGATGAGTGAAAAAATAACCAAAACGGTACGTAGGTGGACCGAACCGAACGTGCAGTAACGAAACGGTTCGGTACACCCACGTGTACCGTTACATGCCTACTATTTTGTGATCAAAGAAGTATTCATTAAGTGATTGTAAAAGTTGGATCTGGATTTCACTTTTAATTGTTAAGTCAAGTGATTTTAGAAGAAGGGTTTTTATACATCTCTATTGGTACTTTTTTTTACATTTAGGATTAGAAAAGCAAAGTTCAAAGTTGAGAAACAGTGTCCCTTGAAGCAAGTGACAGGAAAATCAGAAGTGTGGTTAGGCAGCGTCCGGATACAGGGTTGTTATGCAAAGTACCTGTCGTGAGCTTACAACAGAAGTAGAAGTACACTGTTTAGATAGCTGAGCAGTTGTATAAAAACCACATGCTGAAAAAAATGAGACAAACTTTTGAACTGTTGAAAGTCTGAAAATCGTTGACAAGTCTTCAAAATGGATGTTAGATCAGAAACAAGCCAATCAGAGACAAGAGATGAGTTTAAAAAGACAAAGATAGCCGACGAAAGTCAGTCAGTCATTTAGGGTAGAGATGGAACATGATTGTCGAGCTCTGAAGACTTGGATCAGATAACTAGCGTCTTGATGGAGCGTTCTACTACCATCTGGAGAGCTATTAGGATTCCTGCAATCTCAGCATACTGAGAAGTCTGAGAGCCTAATTTGTAGCTGAAAGTTATCTGCTCTTGGTCTTGGAGGAGGACCCCTCCAACACCTGCTCTGCAGATCTTGTCGCGGAGGAATGAAGATCCATCCACGTACAACGTTGTCATATCTTTGCAGATATTGTCATCAAAGAAGTGGTGATTCGGGTCTTCAGTTACTGGGGGTTTTACCTCAACCGGCGGCTGGGTGGCTGGTACATCTTGTGTACACTTCTGGCAGATTGCCAAGTCCGTCCCCAGATGTGACTTCTTGTTTTGACCATAACGTATGTCTAGGTTAAAACTTTGAAGCGCCATGAGCCACGTTGCAACACGTGAGTTTGTCACCACACCATCTCTGATGCGTTCACTGTTAAGAAAGGTCACTGGCTGGTGTTGTGTTTCCACAATGATTTTCTGTCCACCAATGTAGCTGGAGAAATGTTTAACTGCCCACACTGTGGTCAGTAAAGCTTTCTCACAGTCTGAGAATCTCAACTCGGGGCCTGCCATCGTTTTGCTGGCATAGGCTACTACACGTTTGTCTCTGTCGTGTATCTGGTACAGACCTGCACTTATGCAATGAGCTGAGAAGCCCACTTCCAAGTAAAACTCTTTGTTGTAGTCTGGGTAGACTAAACAAGGGGCTGACTTGATCCTGTTTATAAGAGCGTCCATTGCCTGTTGCTGTTTGTCAGTCCAAACAAATGGTACGTCTTTTTTAAGGAGTTCAGTCAGTGGTTTCGCAAGGTCCGCATAGTTTTCGATGAACTGGTTCGAGTAGTTACACACGCCCAGAAAACTTTGTAGTTCTTTGAGATTGGTGGGGACTTTGAGATTGTCGAGGCCTTGGGTGCGAGTCAGCTGTGGTTGTACTCCGTCAGGACCTACAAGTAGGCCAACGTAGTCCACTTTGGTTCTGCACCATTGGCATTTTGACAGTGATATCTTAGCACCAGCAGTTGTCAGCTGATTCAGAACGTGGTCGATCTCAGCCAAATGTGAGTCCAGTGTTGGCTGCCTCAAAAGGACATCGTCCACGTAGATCAGTGTTCCACGCTCGTGGGCGTCTGGACATGCTTTGTTCAAGAAGATGTTGAACTCTGCAGGTGAGTTAGCGTAGCCAAAGGGACACCTGTTAAAGGTGTACTGACGGCCACCAAAAGTGAAAGCTAGTTTGTACTGGTCCTCGGCGCGCACAGGGATGGTCCAAAAACCAGAGGCGACGTCGAGAGTCGAGAAGTACTTACCATTGGTGACCTTGGGCAGTTCCTGTTGGAGTTGCGTCATAGGCCATCTGGATAAGGGAACTTGTTTGTTTAGCTTTCTGTAGTCTATAGTGAGTCTCCACTTACCATTAGGTTTTAACACCGGCCATAAAGGCGCAGAGTAAGTGCTGTTACAGTATCGGATGATACCTTTTTCTAACAGGTCATTAATGATTTCTCTGACAGGTTGATGTGCTGCCAGAGGAATCTTGTACTGTCTGACAAATGCAGGGGGAGCATTAGGCGGGGTTGGGATGCTCACTGTGTGGAGCGTGGTCAACCCACAATCCATCGAGTCAGTTGAGAATGATTTCTCATATTTTAGAAGAACTTTGCGAAGTTTGTCCCTTTCTTCATCAGTTTTCAGGGCGTCGGCTTGGGCGACCACCTGGTCAATCTGTGAAGCAACTGAGAGGGGTTCTTGTTCTTTGGGGAGCTCCAGTGAGTCCCCTTCAGTGTCGTAAAACCTGTCAACAGGTAGTGCACTGTAAGTTTGGGGGCATAGACTGACTCCTTTGTTGAAACCGAACCGGTTGACTGTGTCATGGTCGGAATCATTGGGGGAGAAGAGAGCTATGGCCTGTGTTGGTTTCGTGAACAAGACTTGCCCCGTGTGTTGATTTGGGATCAAGTTTTCTGGGAGTCCTCCCAGAAATGGAATGCTTAGCTCAAAATCATGAAAATCAGTAGAGATCAACCATCCTAGCTGTGTGTTTTTTGGGATCAGTACCTCTTCTGTGCTTGTGTTGCACACAGCAACAGTCGTGGTTCTGCAGTCGAGGGTCACTTGGCATGTGGCCTCCATGGACAGTCCTAAGTTGAAAAACATAGGAGATGGTTGAAAGTATGCCTGTTTTGTGCTAATAGCTTGTCCTTTCATGATGTGACACATCACCGGCTTGTTCATAACCTGAGGTGGTACCGCAGTGTTATGGCTGTTAGCAATCTGACAGACCTCTGGAATGGTCTGTCCAGCCTTAAGGTTCTCTGTTGTTAGCACAGGAGAGTCCTTTGTGGCTGTGTCTAGTGACCACAGTACATTGTTGTTGATGTCCACTCGGACACCTAACCTTACCAAAATGTCGGAGCCTATGTAGGTTGCATGTGGTAAGTTCGGGACCACGAGGAACGGGTGATCCAGTTCTCGTTGGTTCCAGATCAGTTTCAGGTCAATGATCCCTTTTGCGGTCATTACCTGTTTATCGTTGGGGTCCAACGAAAAGCGGAAAGCCTTTTTGTTCATTTCTAGACCCAACTGTTTTTTAACCAAGGTTCCATAGAAAGCTTGGCTGATCGCTGATTTCTCCGTCCAAGGAGACAAAACAGCATCATCGGTGTGGGATCCTTGGATCTCAACACCTTTGACTACCCGTGGTAGGTAGTGTTCAGTGGGTGCTGACTGTTTCAGCTCGCAGAGGAGGCTCTCTTGTTGGGCCTTTTCTGCCTCACCTGTTGCTGAAGGTTCACTTACCGGGATTGTGCTCTCGTTGGAGGACCCCTTTGTGCCTTCCGCGGTACCTGCTGTTAAACAGTCAGTGTCACCATGTGTAGGCATATCGATCGGCAGTGGTTGGCTCACTCTGGTCCACATTGTTTGATCGCCATAATCTATAATCGCGTCAAAGCGGTTAATAAAGTCTTGGCCAACCAAAAATGGGAATGAGTCAACGGTGGACACGTGTACCGGGTGGTATAGCGTCATTTCACCAATCTGCATATGAACCATGGCTATAGCTGTAAGGGTTGTACTCGTCTCTGAGAGTCCCTGTAGTACTACAGCACATTCTTTGAGGGGTATTTCCCTGTCAACCCCGCTAGCGGCTATCCTTAGCTCCTTCAACAGTGTGGGAGACATAATGGTTATGTCAGCCCCACCATCCAGGAGGGCCTCTTCTGTGAGGACCCCTTCTAAAGTGATTGACAGGTAAGCCTTCTTAGCGGGCCCCTTCCTGATAATGTTACACAGGAACCTATCAGGTTTTTTCCGACGTTTGTTACGTCTACCACTGTCTGTGTGAATTTCATTCACCTGTACTGGTAGTGCAGTCACACATGGGTCTGAGTGATCGGTCTGTGACGAGTCATTGTCTTTGGTGAGTGCGCTTTCCCCCCCTTTTTCTGATGAGGGGCTCTCGGACTCTGTAACAATGATGTCATGGTTACAGTCAACATCTTGTTGACTGTCTATACCCTGATTGTCAGCATCCTGACCATCAGTATCTTGGTGACTGTCAGCAATCGTGGCATTGCTGTTATTTGTGTGTTCTGAGTCACTATCAATGATAGTGCTACACATCACACCAGGTTTGTTTTCCTTGTTTGTTTTTTTCAAACTTTCTAACAACCGACGTATGTTCTCCATCTCTTCTGAAGACAGAGGTTTAGGGCCTTTTTTCTGGAACTTCTGTGGGTTTTTCCTCGCCCCAGACTGTTCAGTTTGAGGTGCAGGATCTGGCGCATTGCTCGGGGGTCCCCTCTGGGACCGCCCTCTTCCATATGAGTCACCTTGGGACCCATATTTCTTTTTCTTTTGGAAAGCCCTCCTTTTTTGATGGGGCTCTTCCTCTTGATGCGGCCTGTACCACTTGGGGTCTCTGGACCCCTTTTGGTCTTTGTTCCAGCGGACACCTTCATTTTGCGGTCTGTCAGGTTGGAAATTTTGCTTATTCTCGGCTTCCTTAAAAGAGTGAGCTGGCGCTCTTGCTCCTTCAAGGTCTAGCGTTTGGTATTTGACCTTTTCACCAGGACACACTTCAAAGGGTGTTTTGTTTGGTGTGCGACCTGTAAAAACATCTATCGCGCACTCTCTTATGTCTTCGATGGACCTCCGTTTATAGTTTGCGCTGACATGTACTTTCTCTCTTATGTCAGGGCAGAGGTTTTGGCTGAAAATATACTTAAACCCTACCTCCTCCTCCATTTCAGGTTCGCATCTGTCCCCGAAATAGGCACGGAATATTCGGTCATAATATGACCTTGGGTGTTCATTCCTACCTTGCTTGATGTTAGCTGCTGTTATGATGCCATCGGGCCCCGTGCAAGGAGAAAACTCCCTTATCAGCGCAGCACAGAGAAGACTGTAGTCTTTCATCACTGCTTCTCGTTGACGCTTCATAAAAGCATGCACCGTCCTGTCCGATGTTAACCTTAACAGACAGATTCTATCATCATCTGTAGCTTCTGGGAAACGTTGAAGCTGGAAATCAAGGTCCTCGAGATAGATCTTGGTTTCGTGTGAGCCCATTGGGCCAGGGGCGAAGGTTTGAATGCTTTTCGCCATATTCCGTAGTTCAGCCATTGATAGAGGTATTTGTGGGTTATTATCAGATCCACCCACCGGTGCATCCGGTGGGATTGTCGGTTTTAGAGGCCCTAAGGGACGGCGCGGTGGTGTTGGAGGGAGTAGTGCATCTGGCATGGGCGGGGGCGGTGGAGGAGGGAGTAGGTCATCAGGTATGGGAGGGGGCAGCGGAGGCGGTGAGTTCTCAAGGTGTTTACTCATGAGACCCAAACATTTTCTCTCTTCTTCAAAGAGTTTGTTCATTGCTGATGCACGCTCTATTCGACAACTGTTCAGTTGGACTTTTAACCCATCATTTTCACGTTGTAACATCATGTGCTGTTCTTGTGATTTTCTATAATCTTCTTGCAGCCTTGTGTACCGTAGTGATAATGATTCCAGGGTGTCCGTGCATTTTTCCAGCGCGTCTCGTGCCTCCCCACAATCCGCCTGAAGCGACTTGTATTGATGGTAATACGTATCCTTCTCCACCACACATTTTTCCAAATCATCTTGTGATTGGTCAAAATCCCTTTTTAACACTCTGCATTCTTCGTAGAGACTACGCGTTTGTTCAGCGCTGCCAATACTCGACTGTGTTAAACTCTTTACCTCCTGCTGTAAAGCGGCAACCTCCATTTGTGCTGTTAAACATGATGTAGAGACAGCCCGGCGTACAGCAGTTTCAAAGTCTAGCTTGGCCTTTAACAGAAGGCTTAATTTAGCCAAACGTTTATCTCTGTCTGCTTTCTTTTCAGCCGTTGTGGTTCCAGCTGTTACAGTTTTTAATGCACTGTCCACATCTGCTTCCTCCATCAACTGTGTCTCTTCATGGTAGTTTGTGATGGGCCCTGTGAGTGAAAATAAGGCACATTCGATCCAATCTGCTTTGGTCGGGTCGTGGCCTTGAGGTGGCACAGGCTGCCCTGTATCAGAGGTGTCAGGGGTCTCACCCTCTGTGCCTGCCATCTTTTATCTGGATTTTCAGTGAAAATCAAAATAAAAGATGTTCTGTATTCGTTATTCTAAACTTTTCACTATTTGAAATAAACAGGAAAGTTTAAATGTGCACAGGACAACTGTGGAAGATGATGTGTCAGAGAAAGGAAGAGAAAGGAAAAATTTTTTAGTTATCTGGAGTGAAAACTGTACTTTTGTTTGTTATTTTAAATTCTTTGTATTTAAAATAAGCAAAAATGTTTGTCCGTACCTCTGTTATTCTAAATATTTTATTTAAAATAAACAGGAGCTATTGTTTGTGTACAGAACAAAATTAAAAGCTGGTAACTCACCATAAAATGCTGACTTTTTATGATGTTTTTTGTGAACGTGACTGTTCGTCACTCAAAGTGCACCAGGAAATGACGACACAAATAGGCGGGTCGACGCAGCGCGTCACCAGCTCTGCTGTGCTGAGCGAGGCGGAGCTCGCTACACAGATACGTGACGTCAACCAATCAATCACAGTGCTTGTAGTCCTTTTCCCAAGCAACCATGGTAAATGTAGTTTTCTAACCTTCGACCAATGAAGTACCGGAAATGACGACAAAGTGGGTTGGTCGCAACGGCGTGCGTTCCCACTACAGCGAATCAGCGTTCGCTACGAGTGATTGACAGCTCCCAGCTCTCGTTTCATCCAATCACAGCTCATAAACAAACGTGTACTTGGACACGTAGCTCTAACGTTAGCTCGCACAACAGACCACAACTTTATAGACTCTTAAAACAACTCAACGCTACAAATTAACTTTCCAAAATTCTGAAACATGCGGCGAACACACCTAGACAGGCCAACTTAGTTACGCTCAGTAACACAGCACTGCAGCTGTTGAACAAACACGGACTCTCTCGGAGCGCGTTTAAGGTCGGTTCCGGTCCACTTTGTCGTGGATCAGAAACTCGGGTCTGAACAGAACCGCTATCCGACACGTTCTAACAGTAATATGCTTCTTTGACCTGCTCTAAAATGTAAAATACCACAACAGCAATCTTGTAGATGTTAAATTAGCTTTCAGGCTTCTGACTCGGCGGTCAAACAAAGCTTTGTACAGGAGTCTGCGTGAACTGGACCGAACCAGAACCACCACAGACCACGGCTGACAAAACTTCACCTGAATGCTTCCAACAGCGTCTAACAGAGTTGAAACAATAATAATCTCACAGCTTCAAATGATAAAAACATGCAGAATCTGCCTGCTTTGAACACTTCCAGCCAAAATCATTATCCTCAGAGTTTAAAACTTGGATCCACTTATGCAAACATGACGTTACAGTTCATGAGAAACCACAGAAATCAATAAACTTTCAGAACCACGTACGAAGGCCACCAGATGTAAGAATTATGAGGAGGTCAATATTAATACTGACCTCTTTATCTTAATTAATTTACTTATTCAGATTGAATAGTAAATGTTCACGGATTCTGTTCTTTTTCAGTTTACCCAATATTTCTGTGGTCTTTATGATGGATAAATAAACAGAGCCATTAAGTGACAATGGACATTAACTTAGTTTGGTATGCCAGGCGACACTACCATTTATTTAAAATAAATCAACTAAATTAACACCATTACACTTGATTGACATGATTTCACTTTCTTTCAATTCAAATACGTCAGCACACTTAAATTTAACACAACAGACATAAATATTAGATGTTAAGCATATTTAGTCTGTGGGCTCTTTAACTTAAAAAATATAGTTTCCAGCTTAGATAGAGAGGGAAAGATTTAGGAGGAGAAATTTATGGAGGAAGAAAAGTTAAGAGTCAGGGAGTTATCTTGATGTGTTTTAACCAGAAACATGGCAGTTCTCCGGCCGATTAAAGCTACACGTTGGTACCCTTGGCAAAGCATTTGACGACTTGTTACCTCGTGAAGATGGTCAGTCTCCCTCGGTCCAGTTTGGTCAGTTCGTTTACCATTCTCAGCGTCTCCAGACGTGCGCCTTGACTCGAACCGAAAGTAACGGCAGCTCCTGGTGGTGTTTCCAAGATAAGACGTTCCTTAAAGGAATGTCAATAAAAGAGAGCTTTTCAGCTGTTGAAGATGGCTTATAACTTGGCATGTTATAAGTCTTTAACTGAATGACATGGTCATTAGCGTGTTGACCAGACGATCATCAGTTCTTTGGAGAAGACCATAGTTTGAGGCTTACTCCAGCAGACTTCAGGAAAACAGGAAGTCAGAGCTCTTTTAAGGCTAACTTGACCTAGAAAGACGTAGCTCTTTCTCATTCGGTCTGTTAGGCCAGAAGCCACTGAGAGGAGGCATAAGTTAGATTAAAAATGTCAGAAAGGATAAGAAAGTTAGTTTAAGACGCCAGTTTCATGATACAGCAGATTTAGAACTTTCTTAACTCATTACCAACATTGTTGTATGAATAAACAAACGTCATCAGAGCATAACATATGGGACCTATTAATGATAATAGCTTGATTATTAAATAGGACAAAAACAAAAGTCTCTGGGTGTCTAGATTGTCCTGAGCTCAAGCTAAAATGAATGAGATAAAGTGTTCCTTTTATCTTCACATGCAAGTTCGAGAGGAGAGGAGAAATCCTCCATGTACAACATTTTGAATTAAGCAGAGTATTTGATTTATCTGACATTAAAATGTACTGATGCTCTTACAAATAAAATTATTCATTTGATAACATTTGAATTAACAAAATTAAAAGAAGTCTCTGGATGACTTAATTGCACCTTTGACACAGCAGTGAAACACAGTTTAACTCTCACAGAATAACACAGCTTAAAAGCACACATCATGAAAATGACAAAAGTTATTCTTTTGATCACATCAGCCTAAAATCAAAGATAGAAATAGTCTCTTATTGGTGACTATGTTATCAGATTATAGCTAAATGAATGATTTTGTAGTAAATGTCTTGCTTTACTGAGAGGTCAGTAAAGGTCATCACTGGACAGTTCAAAAACCTTAATTTGACCCTGGGTAGGTCCATTACACAGGCTGTAGGTGAGATGATTTGTCCTGTTGGCATGCACACAGCTGGATATCTCATCGACTTGGAAGACTTGATGATGTGTCTATCTCTGCTGTCATCTGTGGATCTTAAAGGTATTGTGACATGATTTTGTAAATTTGAATATTTGTCAGAACATATATATCTTATATCATTGAGCTCTGGTCGTTTTTGCATAATAAATTATAAATATATTAAATTTTTATTCCAAGTTATGGTAGTTGTTTTCTCTGGGATACGCCCCTAAAAATCTGCGCATTTCCGCAAAATGTCATCTTGACGTGACAACGGGAAGGCACGCTCCAACGTGCATTTAAATAATAATGGCGGAGCATGTCCTATCGCGTCTGAGATATCATTTTGAGACAGTAAATCTTCCAAAACTCTCATTAATAAACCCTCCCTGAATAAAAAAATTACAGATGTTACCTGATGGCGCAGACATAATTTAAAAATGCATACATAGCAACGTGTTTGCTCCGGGCTCTCGGCTAATATTTTTAGAAGCTATCTTGGCTAACAAGAGTCCCTGACACCGGTCACGTCTGAGATATATCATTTTAAGACAGTAAATCTTCCAAAACTCTCATTAATATCCCTCCCCGAATAAAAAGAATTACCTGATCGGCAGACATAATTTAAAAATACATCATTAGCAACGTGTTTGCTCCGGGCACTCGGCTAATGTTTGTTAGCTGCTATGTCGGCTTATTACCGGTTGCGTCAGCGATATATCATTTTAAGACAGTAAATCATCCAAAACTCTCATTAATATCCCTCCCCGAATAAAAAGAATTACCTGATCGGCAGACATAATTTAAAAATACATCATTAGCAACGTGTTTGCTCCGGACACTCGGCTAATGTTTGTTAGCTGCTATGTCGGCTTATTACCAGTCGCGTCAGCGATATATCATTTTAAGACAGTAAATCATCCAAAACTCTCATTAATATCCCTCCCCGAATAGAAGGAAACTACAGATGTTACCTGATCGCGCAGACATAATTTAAAAATACATCATTAGCAACGTGTTTGCTCCGGACACTCGGCTAATGTTTGTTAGCTGCTATGTCGGCTTATTACCAGTCGCGTCAGCGATATATCATTTTAAGACAGTAAATCATCCAAAACTCTCATTAATATCCCTCCCCGAATAGAAGGAAACTACAGATGTTACCTGATCGCGCAGACATAATTTAAAAATACATCATTAGCAACGTGTTTGCTCCGGGCACTCGGCTAATGTTTGTTAGCTGCTATGTCGGCTTATTACCGGTTGCGTCAGCGATATATCATTTTAAGACAGTAAATCATCCAAAACTCTCATTAATATCCCTCCCCGAATAGAAGGAAACTACAGATGTTACCTGATGGCGCAGACATAATTTAAAAATACATCATTAGCAACGTGGCCTGTACCGCGGCTATTGTGTTAGCTATCTGATTCGGCTAGCTTGTTAGCAGCGAACAAACATAATCTGCCGTGATAATTGGCTTTATACACTCAAAGTGTATAAAGTAAAACAACATGAACTCACGTAAAATAAATAGTTTATAATCTAAAACACTACACACCTCCGATTATGTTTACACAAAGACTTACTCATCTCCTGGACAGTCTTCCGATGGTCCCTGCGTTGTTTCGACATGGTAGCTCCTGTGGGACTTTCTTCTGTAGATTTTCTTTTAAAAATAGTAGGAATAGCATCCGGTTTTAAAAGTCTTCTGAATCTTAATGGTAATCCTAAAGATTCTTTTATACCAGGTGCTGAAAACAATCGGCAGTGAAATGGTCGCTGCAGACATAGGACTCCTGGAACCCACCGGTCTTTGTCTGGTCCATTCTTGACAAAGTTTGTCATCTTTTGGAAATTTGTGAAGGCTCACTTGTTCACTGCTGATATTAGAACACACAAATGCACTACAACGTGACGGCATTTTTCAAGTTACACAAATAAAAGGCGATCCTTCAGGAAATGAATCTGTATGGCAAGCAGTTAACACACCTAATAAACGGGCAAGGCTCTGCCTTCTGCCCGTTGTGACGTTGATGACTGGTGACGACGACTGGTGATGACGTATTGCGGAAATGCGCGGAATTTCAGGGGCGTATCCCAGCAAATACCAGAGAAAAATTTAGCATAATTTCGAATAAAATTTTAATATGTTTATAATTTATTATGCAAAAACGACCAGAGCTCAATGATATAAGATATATATGTTCTGACAAATATTCAAATTTACAAAATCATGTCACAATACCTTTAACACTTTTAAACTCCTGCCTTCGTTTAGGAATGGTCCCTGCTGCATTTAAACATGCTGTAGTTAGGCCCCTTCTTAAAAAACCTCACCTGGACCCATCAATTTTATCTAATTTTAGACCTATTTCTCATCTGCCTTTTTTATCTAAAGTTTTAGAAAAAATTGTTTTTATGCAGTTACAACCTGTTTTGGAAAATCATGGTATTTTTGAAACATTTCAGTCTGGTTTTAGATCCCGTCATTCTACTGAATCAGCCTTGTTAAAAGTCCATAATGACATTTCCATGTCCATGGATGCCAAGTGTCCCGTTGCACTGGTGTTGCTGGACCTCACAGCTGCATTTGATACAGTAGACCACACTGTCCTTCTATCTCGCCTACAACGTTATGTTGGAATTTCTGGTACAGCACTGAAGTGGTTCACTGCCTACTTGACCAACAGAACATTCTCTGTCATGTTGGACACTCTTTCTTCCTCCACTGCCGTTCTTTCTTGTGGTGTGCCACAGGGTTCTATTCTTGGTCCTCTCCTCTTCTCACTGTACATGCTGCCTCTTGGATCAGTAATAGCCAGACATAATTTTTCTTTTCACTGCTATGCTGATGATGTACAAATTTATCTACCAATGAAACCCAAAAACAGTAATCTTCTCACT
The DNA here is from genome assembly GCA_038048925.1 of Garcialebias charrua. Classification (NCBI taxonomy): domain Eukaryota; kingdom Metazoa; phylum Chordata; class Actinopteri; order Cyprinodontiformes; family Rivulidae; genus Garcialebias; species Garcialebias charrua. The sequence continues at coordinate 13,473 of JBBPBX010055774.1, forward strand.
CCCTACTCTGATTGTATTAACGACATTAAACAGTGGCTTCACCGTAATTTTTTGTTTTTAAACGAAGGAAAGACAGAATGCATCTTCTTCGGCGATGATGCTCCCTGTAACTTTGGTGCTCTAACTTCCAAATGCAGACCAACAGTTAAAAACTTGGGGGTGACATTTGACAAGGACTTAAAATTTGATAAACACATAGCGTCTGTAGTCAAGGCCTGTTTTTATCAATTACGTCTTTTATACAAAGTTAAACCTTTTTTAAATCGTTTTGATTTAGAAAAGGCCATTCATGCTTTTATCACCTCAAGACTTGACTACTGTAATTCCCTGTATGCGGGAATCTCCCAATCCTCCATTAGACGCCTTCAATTGGTCCAAAATGCTGCAGCTAGACTTTTAACCAACACTTCCAGACGTGAACACATTACCCCTGTTTTATTTTCTCTCCATTGGCTTCCAATTGATTTTAGAATTAAATTCAAAATTTTATTATTCACTTTTAAAGCACAAGACCCCTTATGACGACTAATATAAATGGAAACAATGTTCCCTCGCCCGGACGCGGGTCACCGGGGCCCCACTCTGGAGCCAGGCCCGGAGGAGGGGCACGTTGGCGAGCGCCTGGTGGCCGGGCTTTCACCCATGGAGCTCGGCCGGGCACAGCCCGAAGAGGAGACGTGGGTCCCCCTTCCCATAGGCTCACCACCTGTGGGAGGGGCCAAAGGGGTCGGGTGCATTGTGGAATGGGTGGTGGCCGAGGGCGGGGACCCTGGCGGTCTGATCCTCGGCTACAGAAGCTGGCCATTGGGACATGGAATGTCACCTCTCTGGTGGGGAAGGAGCCTGAGCTAGTGTGTGAGGTTGAGAGGTTCCGGCTAGAAATAGTCGGACTCACCTCAACGCATGGCTCTGGCTCTGGAACCAGTTTCCTTGAGAGGGGTTGGACACTCTTCCACTCTGGAGTTGCCCCTGGTGAGAGGCGCCGAGCAGGAGTGGGCATACTTGTTGCCCCCCATCTTGGTGCCTGTACGTTGGGGTTTACCCCGGTGAACGAGAGGGTAGCCTCCCTTCGCTTACGGGTGGGGGGACGGGCTCTGACTGTTGTTTGTGCCTATGCGCCGAACGGCAGCGCAGATTACCCACCCTTTTTGGAGTCCTTGGAGGGGGTATTGGAGGGTGCGCCTCCTGGGGACTCCCTTGTTCTGCTGGGGGACTTCAACGCTCACGTGGGCAATGACAGTGAGACCTGGAGGGGTGTGGTTGGGAGGAACGGCCCCCCTGATCTGAACCCGAGTGGTGTTCTGTTGTTGGACTTCTGTGCTCGTCATGGATTGTCCATAACGAACACCATGTTCAGGCATAAGGGTGTCCATATGTGCTCTTGGCACCAGGACACCCTAGGTCGTAGTTCAATGATCGACTTTGTTGTCGTCTCATCTGATCTGCGGCCGCATGTCCTGGACACTCGGGTGAAGAGAGGGGCGGAGCTGTCAACTGACCACTACCTGGTGGTGAGTTGGCTCCGATGGTGGGGGAGGATGCCGGTCAGACCTGGCAGACCCAAACGTATTGTGAGGGTCTGCTGGGAACGTCTGGCAGAGTCTCCCGTAAGACGGAGCTTTAACTCCCACCTCCGGGAGAGCTTTGAACACGTTCCGAGGGAGGCGGGGGACATTGAGCCCGAGTGGGCCATGTTTCGCGCCTCTATTGTCGAGGCAGCTTATCGGAGTTGTGGCCGCAAGGTTGTTGGTGCCTGTCGTGGTGGCAACCCTCGAACCCGGTGGTGGACACCGGCGGTGAGGGATGCTGTCAAGCTGAAGAAGGAGTCCTATTGGGCCTTTTTGGCCTGTGGGACCCCGGAAGCAGCAGATAGGTACCGGCAGTCCAAGCGGCATGCGGCTCGGGTGGTTGCTGAGGCAAAAACTCGGGCGTGGGAGGAGTTCGGAGAGGCCATGGAGAATGACTTCCGTACGGCTTCGAGGCGATTCTGGTCCACCATCCGGCGTCTCAGGGGGGGAAAGCGGTACGCGACCAACACCATTTATGGTGGGGATGGCGTGCTGTTGACCTCAACTCGGGATGTTGTGAGTCGGTGGGCGGAGTACTTCGAAGACCTCCTCAATCCTACTGGCACGTCTTCCACTGAGGAAGCGGAGCCTGGGGACTTTGGGTCGGGCTCTCCAATCTCTGGTGCTGAGGTCGCCGAGGTGGTTAAAAAGCTCCGCGGTGGCAAGGCTCCGGGGGTGGATGAGATTCGTCCTGAGTTCCTTAGGGCTCTGGATGTTGTGGGGTTGTGTTGGCTTACGCGACTCTGCAATATCGCGTGGACATCGGGGGCAGTTCCCTTGGATTGGCAGACTGGGGTGGTGGTTCCCCTATTCAAAAAGGGGGACCGTAGGGTGTGTTCCAACTATAGAGGGATCACACTCTTAAGCCTCCCTGGTAAGGTCTATTCAGGGGTTCTGGAGAGGAGGGTCCGTCGGATAGTCGAACCTCGGATTCAGGAGGAGCAGTGTGGTTTTCGTCCTGGTCGTGGAACACTAGACCAGCTCTACACCCTCAACAGGGTCCTGGAGGGTGCGTGGGAGTTTGCCCAACCAGTTTACATGTGCTTTGTAGACTTGGAAAAGGCATTCGACCGCGTCCCTCGGGGGGTTCTGTGGCGGGTACTCCGGGAGTATGGGGTACCAGGCCCATTGATATGGGCTGTTAGGTCCCTGTACGACCGGTGTCAGAGCTTGGTCCGCATTGCCGGCAGTAAGTCAGGCTCGTTTCCGGTGAGAGTTGGACTCCGCCAAGGTTGCCCTTTGTCACCGATTCTGTTTATAACTTTTATGGACAGAATTTCTAGGCGCAGCCAAGGTGTTGAGAGGATCCGTTTTGGTGGCCTTAGAATCGCTTCTCTGTTTTTTGCAGATGATGTGGTCCTATTGGCTTCATCAGCTCGTGATCTACAGCTTTCGCTGGAGCGGTTTGCAGCTGAATGTGATGCGGCCGGGATGAGGATCAGTTCCTCCAAATCCGAGGCCATGGTCTTGAGCCGGAAAAGGGTAGCGTGCCCTCTCCGGGTCGGGGAGGAGGTCCTTACCCAAGTGGAGGAGTTTAAGTATCTCGGGATCTTGTTCACGAATGAGGGAAAACTGGAGCGTGAGATCGATAGGCGGATAGGTGCAGCGTCCGCAGTGAAGCGGGCGCTGTACCGGTCTGTCGTGGTGAAGAGAGAGCTGAGTCAAAAGGCAAAGCTCTCAATTTACCGATCGATCTACGTTCCCACCCTCATCTATGGTCATGAGCTTTGGGTTATGACCGAAAGAACAAGATCTCGGATACAAGCGGCTGAAATGAGTTTTCTCCGCAGGGTGGCTGGACTCTCCCTTAGAGATAGGGTGAGAAGCTCAGTCATCCGGGAGGGACTCGGAGTAGAGCCGCTGCTTCTCCACATCGAGAGGAGCCAGTTGAGGTGGCTCGGGCATCTGGTTAGGATGCCTCCTGGACGCCTCCCTGGTGAGGTGTTCCGGGCATGTCCCACCGGGAGGAGACCCAGAGGAAGACCCAGGATACGCTGGAGGGACTATGTTTCTCGGCTGGCCTGGGAACGCCTTGGGATTCCCCCAGAGGAGCTGCTCCAAGTGGCTGGGGAGAGGGAAGTCTGGGCCTCCCTACTTAGGCTGCTACCCCCGCGACCCGACCCCGGATAAGCGGAAGAAAATGGATGGATGGATGGACTTTTAAAGCACTCAATGGTCTTGCCCCACTATATTTGACTGATCTCGTAACTGTCCGTGAATATAGGAGAACACTGAGATCATCTAATACATTTCTCCTGTCCATCCCAAAGTCCAACTACAAACGTTGGGGTGACCGGGCCTTTTCTGTCGTTGCACCCAGTCTCTGGAATAAGCTACCTCTGGACTTGCGCTCCATCACTCATATGGAGTCTTTTAAATCTAATCTTAAAACCTTTTTATTCAGGCAGGCTTTTAATACCTAGTACAGTAGTTCTTTGACATTCTTGTTAGGTCTTAATTGTTGTTAGGTCTTAATTGTTTTTAATTTTTAACTGGCTGTTTTTTATTGTTATTTTTGATTGTTTGTTTTATTTCTGTATTGTTCAGCACTTTGTGCACCTTCTGGCTGCTGAAAAGGGCTCTATAAATAAAGATTGATTGATTGATTGATTGGCGCTATATAAATCAACTGGATTGAATTGAATTGATGGATGGATCACTTTATAGATCTTTGCAAAATTTGAAAGTTGAATAATTTTTAAATAAATCAGGAAAATGTGCTTCCTTTCCACCGATTTGCTCATTTGACCTTGTCTCCCATAATTCTGTTTGTTTTATTCTTACTGGTTTTGAGCACGGTGGCGCAGTTGGTAAAGCTGCTGCCTCTCAGCAAGCAGGTTGTCTTGGTTCAAATCCCAGTTCGGGGGCCTTTCTGGGTGGAGTTTGCATGTTCTCTTTGTGCATGCATGAATTTTCTCCACGTACTCCAGTTTCCTCCCAGAGACCAAAAACATGCATGTTAGACTGATTGGTAACTCTAAATTCAGAGTCAGAGTCAGAGTCAGAGAGTCTTTATTGTCATTTGCACCGCATGTGGTACATGAGATGAAAACGAGATTATGTACACGAGGTCCCTAGATTGTCTCCCTAAATTGTCCCTAGATGAGAGAGAGTGAATGGTTGCTTGTATTGTTTGTCTCTATGTGTCCCTGTGATGGACTGGAGACATGTCCAGGGTGTCCCCCGCCCCGCCTCTCACACAGTGATAGCTAGACATGGGTGCTGGTGACCCCCACTACCCAAAAAGGAAGAAGCGGTTAAAGAAAATGGATGGATGGAGGGTTTTGAATGAATTCACTCTTTGAAGTAAACATAAAATATATTTTAAAAAAAAATCAAATTCCATTTAGAAATTGAATGTTTTAGATGTACAGTACATCAAAACAAATTGAAACCATTGTGTTCCTGCCCACAGTATCTAATGCCAAAGTTTCTAAAAATCAACTTCAGCTACTAAAAAAACTGCAGTAAAAACGTCTGCAGTATTCTGGACTCTGTGCTGGTCGGTTGTGGTGAAGAGGGAGCTGAACTGTAAGGCGCTTTCTGTTTACCAGTCGGTCTACGTTCCTACCCTCAGCTATGGTCATGAACTCTGAGTAGTGACTGAAAGATTGAGATCATGTATACAGGCGGTTGTAATGAGTTTCCTCTGCAGAGTAGCTGGACTCTCCCTTAGAGATAGGGTGAGAAGTTCAGTTATCCAGGAGAGACTCAGAGTAGAACCACTGCTCCTCCACATCGAGAAGAGCCAGATGAGGTGATTCGGACATCTGGTAAGGATACTTCCTGTGCACCTCTCTTTTAAAGGGAGGTGCTCTGGGCATGTCCAACTAGAAGGAGACCCCAGGGAAGACCCAGGTCACGCTGGAGAGATATGTCTCTCAGCTGGCTTGAGAACACCTCCCCCCAGAAGAGGTGGCTGTGGAAAGAGATGTCTAGATATCCGTGCTTAAGCTGCTGCCCAGAAAAAGTGCAGGATGGATAGATGGATGAATGGATGGATGGATGTTGGTTGGATGGATGGTTGTAGGTATGTCAGATGGATGGATGGATGGATGGATGGTTGTATGTATGGATGGTTACATGTATGGACATATTTACAGACTCCTTTTCAAGAAGTGTGACAAAGCCTTAATTTTTAGGTTTGTAAGAGCCTTTGACCATAATTTAAATTAGCTGTAAAAACATCCATCCATCCATCCATCCATCCATCCATCCATCCATCCATCCATCCATCCATCCATCCATCCATCCATCTATCCATCCATCCATCATCTCCTGCTTATTCTGAAGTCGGGTCACAGGGCAGCAGATTGAGCAGGGAGGCCCAGACATCTCTTTCCACAGCCACCTCTTCCAGTTCTTCTGGGAGGATTTCAAGGCGTTTCCATGCCCAACGAGAGGCACAGTCTTCCCAGCGTGTCCTGGGTCTTCCCCGGGTCTCCTCCCAGTTGGACATGCCCGAAGCACCTCCCTAGGGAGGTGCCCAGGGAGGTAGAGTCTGCAATACTGCAGACGCAGCACCAATCCATCTGTCAATCTCACACTCCATTCTTCCCTCACTCGTGACCAAAACCCCAAGATACTTGAACTCCTCCACTTGAGGCAGAACCTCACCCTCGACCTGAAGATAACAATCGACCCTTTTCCTGTTGAGGACCATGGCCTCAGATTTGGATGTGCTGATTCTCATCCCAGTCTCTTCACACTCGGCTGCAAAGCGCTCCAGTGAGAGCTGAAGATCACAGCACAATAATACCAACAGGACCACATCATCTGTGTCCAGCTACTTCTCTGACATCATCAGTTCTAATGTTGGTAATTCAAAGACATTGTTCTCTCTCCTCCACCGTTCTGTCTCATCTCCTAACTCCCTGCCCTCTCACATGGTTTCCACAGAATTTTGCAACTCCCTGATGTCATATTTCAATGAAAAGATTATTTCAATTCATAAACACCTTGGTCCAAATACTGCCCCCAACATCCATGTTGAACTCCCCCTCCCTCCCTTTCTCTGTCTTCTCCCTCCCCTCTGCTGATGACATTGCTGACATTATCAGCAAGTCCAAGTCCTCATCCTGTCAACTTGACCCATTTCCCACAGTTCTTGTTAAATCCTGTCTCCCGTCTCTGCTCCCTATCATCACTAATATCATCCACTCC
>JBBPBX010055775.1:0-22988 GCA_038048925.1 Garcialebias charrua
GTGGCAGCAGCAGGACGAGTCTCTGGAGAGCTGATTATATCTGTTTGTCATCTGTGAAGAGAGTGATCCTGCGACTCTGGGAACAACATGGCATCTCCTTTTTTTCTTCATGGAATTGCATGTGTGGACGTGGTTATACAAAATATGTGTCTGTGTGAAGAATTAACTTGAAGTGCTTTGATTTAAAAAAAAAAAATAAGCAGGGGGGTACTCACTGTCCCTGGCAGCATGGTTTAACAGGGTGACGTGGCAAAAAAAAAGAAATGTGTGGAGTCTACGTTGCAAATGTGGCACCAAACATCTGTTTACTGGCACCGTGGGGATAACGCTGATATGAGGCATCCATATTAGCACAGAGGGGAGGGGGATGGCCAGTAGGGAAATGAAACAAAATGAGAGAGGACAAGAAAGGAGATGGAGAGATGACCAGAGAAAACATGTGGGTCACTTCACCGCTGTCCAAAATGGTCCCATTTATCCTCCCCCTCTCCTTCCCTCCACATGGCCAAGGGGCAAGCTCCAGCTCGGCGGTAAGACAGCACCGCCTCTGTCAGGACAAGAGCAGAAGTGACTGCTCGAGCTGCTGATGGAGACAGAAGTTAGTTACTGTTGGCTGAGGGTCTTAGCTGCAACTCGCTGCTGTGGGCCAGACGTGCCGCCGCGGCTGCAACAGCTCGCTCGCAGCAGCACTAATCAACACCTTGCTATTCACACACTGAGCTAGCAGTCATTAACACGTATTCTGCTTGTTTGCATATCTGTCAGCGCTTTTCAATAGAAAGGATTTAAAAAAAAAACATAAAAAGATGGGCTACTAAAAATTGTGCGACAATTTACCTTGAATCTATTTGCGAGATTATCAATATTGTTCGCTCTGTGTGTGTTAAGGTGATGAATACGTTATAATTGTTAGGAGTTTTATTGTTAGTTCAGTAGTGGCCTGTGCTGATCATTTCCCTCCTGTGAGATTCTGAGTGGACTGCAGAAAAACAGCATATTGGCAATTAAAAGACACACTCACAGAAGGGGGAAAAGAACACGTTTTAAAATGAAAATGTTGCCCCGACGCAGGGCCGGCCCAAGGCATAATGCTGCTAGGGTCCTGGGGTCACTAGGGGGCCCCCTAATTAAAATAGCTTTTTTTTTGTAACGATTTCTACATGATTCTATTTAATATTTTAAGATCCGCTTTTGCAAATTGTTGCATACATTTTAATAGTTTTAAGCACTAATTATTCAACTTTAAATTTATTTTTTTAAACAATTTTACGTGGTTTCAAGTAATTGTTCATTTACATTAAGTATTTCCTTGATTCTTTTATTTTATTTTATTTGGTCTGTTTTTGCACATTTTAATTTATTTTTATTCATAAGTTATTTTGTCTATTGTTTGTTGTTGATCTTGCATTACAAATTATTTTGAACATTACTGCTGCAGTTCTTTGGAACCAAAGATAATAAACCAGATGACAATTTTTGCTGTAAAATACATTGCATACTGGTGTTTATTTTTTATATATTTTTTGTTAATATTAGTACAACTGTACAGGTACATATAGGATAATCAGAGAGTCAGAGTCAGAGAGTCTTTATTGTCATTTGCACCGCATGTGGTACATGTGATGAAAACGAGATTATGTACACGGGGTCCCAGTTACATCCAACAACAAATGCAAGAGAAAAACAGTAATAACATCTAGAATTAACTAAGAGAAACATCAACTAGTAATACACTAAGCCCTAATGTAGTGGAAAAACATCATTATAAACAGCAGCACGAACATGAGTCTGTATGAGCAGATGGTCACAGATGAACACAGCAACAAGAAAACAGATCAGCATCAGCATGATGTGATATTTTGCAGTGTTTATTCTTATTATTTATTTATTCATGAGTCTAACAGCCTCAGGGTAGAAGCTGTTCCTCAGTCTAGTGGTTCTACATTTGATGCTCCTCAACCTCCGTCCTGAGGGGAGTGGGGCAAAGAGTGAGTGTGCTGGGTGAGTGAGGTCTTTCATGATGCAGGTGGCTCTTTTCCTGCATCTGGAGGTGTAAATGTCTGTGATGGTGGGGAGACTGACTCCAACAGACTTCTGTGCAGCCTTCACCACTCTCTGTAGAGCTTTCCTCTCTGCAACTGTGCAGCCTCCATGCCACACGTTGATGCTGGAGCACAGGATGCTCTCCACTGCACACCTGTAGAAGGAGGTGAGAACTGGGCTGCTCAGACCAGCTCGTCTCAGCCGTCTGAGGAAGTAGAGTCTCTGATGACCTTTCTTGATCAGGCTGGTGGTGTTGTTGCTCCAGCTGAGGTTATCATTCAAGTGTACACCCAAGTATTTGTAGCTGGAGACCACCTCCACCGCAGATCCACCTATGTTCAGTGGGGCATGGGTGTGTTTGTTCCTTCTGAAGTCCACAATCATCTCCTTTGTCTTCTTCACATTCATGTGAAGATTATTCTCTTTGCACCAGCTCTCCAGGTGTTCCACCTCCTGTCTGTAGCTGGACTCATCATTGTTTGTGATGCATCCCACCACCGCTGTATCATCTGCAAACTTAACAATATGACAGCCTGGATGTGTGGCTGTACAATCATATGTGAGCAGAGTGAACAGAAGAGGGCTCAGCACACATCCTTGAGGAGAGCCAGTGCTGAGGGTTATGGTGGAGGAGGAGAAGTTGTGGATCTTCACGGACTGTGGTCTGTTTGTTAAGAAGTCTAGTACCCAGTTACAAATGGAGGGGCTTAGTCCAAGTGTAGATAGTTTGTCTATCAGAGTTTGGGGGATCATGGTGTTGAAGGCAGATGTGAAGTCCACAAAGAGCATGCGCACGTATGAGTCCTTCTGATCCAGGTGGGTGAGAGCAGTGTGGACCAAAGAGGAGATGGCGTCCTCTGTTGATCGGTTCTTGCGGTATGCATATTGATGAGGGTCCTCGTTGATGTTGACGGTTGGTAATGTCAGGCTATCGGAAATGCAATGAGTTTCTTAGGTGGGTGAATGTCTGATCCTCTGACTGTTGATTGCAATAATCCACATTATTAGCAGAAATAGAAGGCCCCAAACCAAATTTTGCTTAGGGCCCCATTGAGGCTTGGACCAGCACTTTCCAGACGTAAACCTGTAGCCCAAATAGAGCAAATACAGTAGTCCCTCACTACTTCGCGGTTCATCTTTCATGGACTCACTCTTCCGTGTTTTTTTTCAATGATTGTCATATTTACCGTAGCCTGGCCCTCGCCTTCCTGCACAGCTCCGCTCAATTCTCATTTCCCTTCACTGCACAGTCTGGGACTTCTCCCATTCACAACGATTTCTCCGATAGAATTTTGTTCGGACCAATCAGAGAACAGAAGGGGCGGAGTTTTTGGACCCTAACCCATGCCCCCACCTGTCCCAGCGCGCAGAGCCCTATAAAGGGCTCTGCCAGCGCGCAGCCAGCGAGCAGCGGCATGTTCTCATTCAAAGCGATGCAGGACTGTTTTATATGTGATATAAATGTATTAATTTCCCCTTCTTAATCCCTTATCTGGAGTTTTCTTTTGTTTTTTTGGGCCAAAAGTCAAGTGATCGCTCGCTCCCTCCTCCTTCTCTCCCTCCGCTGAAATGAACAAGGAAATGGCTGAGGTTGTCACGAGAATTAAACTCGGGTTTTACGTTGCTGCCCGAGTCCCATCAGATTTTCTGGTCTTCTGGTGAGCTGGACCAGCGATCCATGGTTTTATTTTATTTTATTTAAACGTTTTATAACATATAAACACAGGATTTCCAGCGCGGCAGCCAGCAGCGAGAGAAAAGCTGCAGGAGGCGGAGCAGTTGTCAAGTTCACCAGAGCACGGGGGGTGGCTCTGAGGGGAGGGAGCAGAATGCTTTCGCTGTTCAAAATATCCAATGGTTTTGTTCCTCAGCAAAGGCCAACGCCTCCAGCAAGAATCGTCTTAAAATGGAGAAAGTCCAGACCCTTGTCTGAAGCGAAGTGAAGGACAGGGTCTGGTTGTAACCAGGCTATATTTACCGTAATATTATGTGATTATTTAGGATGGTACTAAATAAAAAATTTAAAAAATAATAATATTATGGACAGGTGTAGCCATTTTGTAGTTTTCTTTCAATAAGCCTTATGTCACCAGTCCAAAATAACTACATTACGCAGAAGGCAATAGTGCACTTCCCAGAATTCATCAGTGCTTCCAAACAGCTGCTTTCTGCCAAAATGGAGAGAATTTTTTGATCCAATCCGAACCTGACTAAAAAGTTTGGTCTTTATTCATAGTGACTTTGGCGCTCAGTTAGCTGATCAGAACTGGACCAGAACTACTTCCAGCCTCATCAGTCAATCTGAGTGCTGCTTGCAGGCCCAGGGAGCCTCTCGAGCGGGGAGGCATTACTTGGAAGTTCGGTGTTTTTTCCAGAGCTCACCCGGACTTTTTAAATCAGATTTCTCTGGATTATTTGGACTTGATCGGGACCATTGTGTGGTTTTGTGCTGGCTCTCCGAAGGTTCGACTCTCTCCAAAATCATCTGGTGCTCAACGGCTGCAGAGATCCGATCAGAACCGGACCAAGTCTGGTGAGTCCCCATGTAAAATTTTGCAGTAGCTACTGTACAGTACATATGCATGTTGTTCAAATGACGTAGGTTTGAGAGTTTAGAACATTGCAAGAGTGTGGGAAGTGTTTTTATAAAGTCTGAAAAAGTATGTAAATACTAAAATAATCATAACGTTTCTGATTTGTGTTTTTATCTTATTGTGGTTGTGTGTAACGTAATCAAGGGACTACTGTAACAGAACGCAGTCACCACCTCTGATGAATAAAATAATATTACATTGATTTTATTGCTTTAGAGAATCATTGCTCATTCAAAAATTTGATTATTCTCTTTAATAGGGGTTCTAAAATAGGCAGTGAATGATGTCACTTCAATATCCCTGACACACTAATCCAGGGGTGTCCAATCCTGGTGCACGAGGGCCAATATGCCGCATGTTTTAGATGTTTCTTTGCTCCAGCGCACTTGATCTGAATCAGTAGGTGATTTACTGACTTCTTAAAGAGGTAACTCAACTCAACCACTGAATCAGGTGTGTTGCAGCAGGGAAACGGTAAAACCTTCAACGTAGTGGCCCTCGACGACCAGGACTGGACTTCTGCACCAGTCAGTCAAAACAGCCGAAGAGTGTCCTGATCTGTAAATATGACGTGTTTGTCAAAGTTTTACACCTGCTGCTTCCTGTGCAGGGTTGTAGAAACGGTAAAGAATTTAGCATTTGTTTTAAGCAAATATAGGATAAACAGGATGAAAGTGAATTTCGTGGCCTAGAAAGATGAAACCTGAAATTCTTGTCACAAATAGAAATAATGTGAAATAATCTGCTGCACAATATGTCCATCTTATTTTTGTGTAAATGTTTATGGAGCGTTGACTATTGTGATCCAGTTTTCTTCTGTACATTTTTCTGCATTTTTGTCGTTCCACATTTTTTTATTTATTATTTCATCAAATCATATATCAAAACATTCAGGACAATCCTGCTATGACTTTTGGTATTGGTGCAGCTTTAGCGTTTTGTAATTTTGAGCTTTTTCTGCCATTTTTCTCCTCATAAATTGAGCTCATTTTACATCCTTCAAATCTTTAGATCTGTTTACCAGTACAGCCTTTTCACATTTTGTTCTGGTTCATCTTCTTTCAGCTTCTGTGTGCAAATTTAAAAAAATAATCAGCTACTTTCAGTTAATTTCAGCTGTTTTTTCAGTTGTTTTGTGCTCCTTTCAGATTCTTTCACCTCACTTGCACTGGAGTCAGTTCCCACCTGCCTGAAGACCGCGACCATCATCCCAGTCCCAAAGAGCTCCACAGTGACTGGTCTGAATGACTATAGACCGGTGGCCCTCACCCCGATAGTCGCTAAATGTTTTGAGAAACTGGTCATGACCCACATCAAGGCAACCGTCAACATCAACGAGGACCCTCATCAATACGCATACCGCGAGAACCGATCAACAGAGGACGCCATTTCTTCCGTGGTCCACACTGCTCTCACCCACCTGGATCAGAAGGACTCATACGTGCGTCTGCTCTTTGTGGACTTCACATCTGCCTTCAACACCATGATCCCCCAAACTCTGATAGACAAACTATCTACACTTGGACTAAGCCCCTCTATTTGTAACTGGGTACTAGACTTCTTAACAGACAGACCACAGTCCGTGAAGATCCACAACTTCTCCTCCTCCACCATAACCCTCAGCACTGGCTCTCCTCAAGGATGTGTGCTGAGCCCCCTTCTGTTCACTCTGCTCACATATGATTGTACAGCCACACTTCCAGGCTGTCATATTGTTAAGTTTGCAGATGATACAGCGGTGGTGGGATGCATCACAAACAATGATGAGTCCAGCTACAGACAGGAGGTGGAACATCTGGAGAGCTGGTGCAAAGAGAATAATCTTCACATGAATGTGAAGAAGACAAAGGAGATGATTGTGGACTTCAGAAGGAACAAACACACCCACGCCCCACTGAAAATAGGTGGGTCTGCAGTGGAAGTGGTCTCCAGCTACAAATACTTGGGTGTACACATGAATGATAACCTCAGCTGGAGCAACAACACCACCAGCCTGATCAAGAAAGGTCATCAGAGACTCTACTTCCTCAGACGGCTGAGACGAGCTGGTCTGAGCAGCCCAGTCCTCACCTCGTTCTACAGGTGTGCAGTGGAGAGCATCCTGTGCTCCAGCATCAACGTGTGGCATGGAGGCTGCACAGTTGAAGAGAGGAAAGCTCTACAGAGAGTGGTGAAGGCTGCACAGAAGTCTGTTGGAGTCAGTCTCCCCACCATCACAGACATTTACACCTCCAGATGCAGGAAAAGAGCCACCTGCATCATGAAAGACCTCACTCACCCAGCACACTCACTCTTTGCCCCACTCCCCTCAGGACGGAGGTTGAGGAGCATCAAATGTAGAACCACTAGACTGAGGAACAGCTTCTACCCTGAGGCTGTTAGACTCATGAATAAATAAAAATAAAAAATAAACACTGCAAAATATCACATCATGCTGATGCTGATCTGTTTTCTTGTTGCTGTGTTCATCTGTGTTCATCTGTGACCATCTGCTCATACAAACTCATGTTCGTGCTGCTGTTTATTTCCACTATATTAGGCTTAGTGTATTACTAGTTGATGTTTTTCTTAGTTAATTCTAGATGTTATTACTGTTTTTCTCTTGCATTTGTTGTTGGATGTAACTGGGATCCCGTGTACATAATCTCGTTTTCATCTCATGTACCACATGCGGTGCAAATGACAATAAAGACTCTCTGACTCTGACTCTGACTCTGACTTTCTGCTAACTAAACTATGTTTGTGCGCCTTCTAACTCCTTTCTGCTAATTTCAGCTTGTTATGCTCTTTTCACCTTTTTGCCATTTCAGCTACTATTTAGCTGTTTTATGCTAATTTCAGCTTTATTCAGAAAATTTCCACTTTTTGTGCCCATTTCTGTTTCTTTCAGCCTAATTGGGCAAACATGTTCTTTCTGTTCTTCTTGTTCAGCTGCCTTTTTTAAGCGTTTTTAGCTAGTTTAAACTATTTTCAGAAAAATTCAAGTTTTTCATAGTAATTTCTTGTAACTTTCAATCTAATTAACTTCTTTGTGGTAATTTCAGCTTGTTAGGCTCTTGTAAGGTTTTTCTGCTATAGTTTTGGCTTTTTTCCTGCTATTTCAGCTACCATTTAGCTGTTTTTATGCTTTTTGCATGTTTTTTTGTTGCTAATTCGAGCTTTTTTTTTTAGCTAATTTCCTAATTTTTGTGCTCATTTTGCTAATTTATTCCTAATTCAGCACACATGTTTTTTCTGCTTTCTTCTGTTAATTTAAGCTAGTTCTCCCTGTTCAGCTAGCTTTCTAGCATTTTAAGCTAATTTCAGCTATTTTCAGATAAATGTAAGTTTTTCATAGTAATTTTTTGCTACTTTCAATGTACGTAACTGCTTTATGTTTCAGCTTGTTATGCTCCTTTCAGGTTTTTTCTGCAATTTCAGCCACCATTTGGATTTTTATGCAAATTTTAGTTTTTTCAGCTATTTGTATACTTTTAGCTCATTTCAGCTCTTTTTGCTTAATTCGGATAGTCTAAGCTCCTTTCTGCCATTTCAGCTACTTTTCAGATGTTTTTTGTTCTAATTTTAGCTTTTTTAAACAAATTTCTTCTTCTTTTTTTTTTTGCAACCTAATTCAGCACAAATGTGTTATTTCTGATTTATTCTGCTCATTAAGGCTTGTTCTTTCATTTCAGCTACAATTCAGCATGTTTTTAGCTAATGTCGGCTGTTTTTTCAGCAAGTTCTTCAGCAATAACAATTTACACTGCATTTTTGCAGGAAATGCAATTTCTCTAGTTGGAAATTGGTTTTATTTAACTGAGGCAAAATATTATAACAATATCAATTAGGAATCAAACTTACCTGACCTTGGAAATAATTTAGCTGTTTGTCTTTAGAAACCCAGAAGTCTTTTTGCGGGTGTGTTGGAGTTGAAACCGTTGAGTTTGAGCCTTCAAGCTTGAAATTTCAAACCACAAACCTGTAGTCTTGTTTTAACTAAGACTTCAGTCAGATAAACCCCTTTTTAATCATTTCATAAGATCATTTGCCTGGTAGAAATGCCTCAAGCCTTTACCGTTCCGCTCGGCTGCATTGACCTAAATGTGAGTTTGTGTGTGTTTGAGAATATGTGATCCTGGCTAATGGAGGATGGAGTAGTGATTGCACAGCCATGTCCAGCTGTGCAAAAATACATAAATGATTCAACTTATGAATGTAGCAGGTGGAATATTTTAATGAAACAGTTGTGTAAAATCCACACATATTGTCTGATAAAATAATTATTTTTACTAATCAGAAGTTTAGAGATTGTGCTTTTTAAATTAAGTTTTTGTGTGTAGCCATTATAGTTGGTTTGTGTATTAAAAGTGCTGTTACGTTGACTGTATCTGCAAAAATACAAATACTGGTACTTTGAAAATTGTAGCTACTTAATAACATTTTTACAAAAATAAGAAAATTTTCAAATAAACACATGTTCAGGCAATGCAAAGCAAAAATGAAGTTCTTGACAGTTCTTGAAAAATTAAGTTTTTTTTTTGCTATGTATTCAAAAACTCATAATATACGAGAGAACTACGGTAGAGAAATTGCATTTCCTGCAAAAATGCAGTGTGAACGCTTATTGCAAAAAAACACTTGATGAAAAACAGTTGAAATTAGCTTAAAAACATGCTGAAATGGAAGACTAAGACTAATTTAGCAGAAGAAAGCAGAAAGAACACATTTTTTGAATTAATTTTAAATAAGCAGAAATTTGCTTGAAACTAAATTAGATAAGAAAATGCTGAAAAAACAGCTGAAAAGGCAGATGGAAACTTGAACTACAAGAAAGAAATGGAAAGAGCTGAAAGGAGCTCCAAAAATGTGGAATTAGTTGAAAATGCTAAAATTAGCATAAAACAGCTAAATAGTGGCTTAACTAGCAGAAAAACTGAAACTAGTAGAAAAAAATTGAAGTGAACATAAGCTGAAATTAATAGAAATAAGTTTATTAGGCTGAAAGTAGCAGAAATTATTGTGAAAACTTGAATTTATCTGAAAACAGCTGAAATATATGGTGAAATAAGCTATAAAAAAAACTGCTGAAATGTGGAACAAGCTTCAATTAACAGAATAAAGCAGAAAGAACATAGGTTTGCCCAATTAGGCTGAAAGAAGCAGAAATTCACATAAAAAAAGGGGAAATTGTCTGAAAAAAGCTTAAATCAGATAAATAAATCCCGCTGAAAGGTAGCTAAAGAAGCTTTATCAGAAGGAAATTGAGAGCACATGTTTGCCAAAATTAGACTGAAAAAAGTTGAAATTTGTGCAAAAATTGTGGAATTAGCTGACAAAGCTAAAATTAGAATAAACCGCTAAATAGTTGCCGAAATAGCAAAAAGAGCTAAAACTTACAGAAATATGCTGAAAGTATCATAACAAGCTGAAATTGGTAGAAATAAGTTAGAAGAAGCACAAAAGTGTTGTATTTACAGAAATAATCTGAAAGGAGCACAAAACAGCTGAAAGTAACTGAAAAAAGTTTAAATTTGCGCAAGCAAGCTGAAAGAAGCTGGATGAAATGTGAAAGGAGCAGTATAGGTTGTAAATGTGTCTAAAGATTTGAAGGATGTAAAATGAGCTCAAATCATTTTTGATGAGGGAAAAAAAATGTCAGAAAAGGCAAAATAGTTCAATAAGCTAAAGCTGCACCAATACCAAAAGTCATAGCACCCTTTGAAAGAGCTGAACATTTTGATCTGTTGAACTAGCTTGAAAACTGCAGGAACAGAAATGCGCCAAAAAATGTACGTATGAAAAATGGATCACAATAGTGTGATTGCTTCATAAGCGTTCACTATTATGCATTTTGCGACAAAACACAAGTGTAATATTCACATTGTAGAAACCAACCAGTTCTGCCTCCAATGACCTCCAGTAATTCCAGGTGTTTTATCAGCTCCTGTGCCAATCTGTGGATGTCGTTTTTAATGTTCTGTTCTCTTTTTTTTTTATATTAAGTTGAAAGCATCATACTACACATGTACTTTTACACTATTCACAGACATGATTATGTGTATTGTAATACTCTTCCCACTTTGTTGCCCTTCAGGTTCAGATTATCTACTCGGACTCCTCTGCTGCTTTAATGGGCTTCTGCAGTGTCCTTACTGTTCCTGGAACTGGACAGAGCCTCTGATGGTTTTCTTGGAACTGCTGGAGCCCCTCTCCTAATTTGGGGATCCCAGTCCCAACTACTCCAGTGACTGCTAGCAACCCAGTGGTCTTAACTTTCCACAACGTCTCTATTTCCTCCAACACCCCTTCTGGAGCTTATCGTGCTCATTCTTCTTGATTTGTCTGTCGCTCAGGATCACTACATTCATCAAACATGCCATCACATTTTCTGCTGAATCAAGTGGTCACCTGCTTGTTCAGCCCAGGCCCTGTCCATATGTTTAAGGTGTCAGAATGACAGATAGAAAGATGCAGAAGCTTTGAGTCTGAAAGTGTGAGCCTGAATCAGACAGCTCACACAATGGAAGGTAAATGAACTGATCAGATTCTATGAGAAAAGAAAATGATGTGTCAAATAAAGAAGAGTTGGAAAAAAAGTGAGAAATGGTCACTGAGGGGCAGGACTGACCCATGAACTTTTAGGGTTGCAGGACTGAAAGGTCAGTAAAATGAGCAAATTACACAGATGCAGGGGTCTCTGGGTGTTTAAATTCCAGGAAACCAGCTTTGACTTGTAAATCAGCAGTGCAAGGAGAGACGTTTGGCTGACAGGAAAAATCGTATATTATCTGATACTGAAATAAATAAATTAACTTCTTTAACTCTGAAAATGCTGCATACTCTGTCACAAAAATCCTCACTGATTTTAACTTGAACTAGAGAAATTGCATTTCCTTCAAAAATGCAGTATGAATGCTTATTGCCAAAAGTGCTCAAAAATAGCTGACATTAGTTAACACCCTGATGAAATAAAGCTGAAATCCAAGAACAAGTCTAAGTTAGCTGAAGAATACAGAAAGAACATATATTTGCTGAATTAGGTTCAAATAAGCAGAAATTGGCACACAAATTAGGAAATGAGATTTAAAAAAGGCTTAAATGAAAAAAATAGAAAAGTAACTGAAAAGTCAGAAGGAAACTTAGTTTACCAGAAGGAAGTGGAAAGAGCTGAAATTACCTAAACAAATTTGGAAATAGTTGAAAAGGCTAAATTTGGCACAAAACAGCTAAAAAGTAGCTGAAATAGCAGACATTAGTGGAAAAAAAGCTGAAAGGAGCTTAAAAAGCTAAAATGAACAGAAAGTTAATTAGGATGAAAGTAGCAAGAAGGAAGTGAAGAAAGCATATTTTTGCTGAATAAGGCTGAATTTGTTGAAATTAGCATAAAACAGCTGAAAAGCGGAAAAAGCGGAAACATTCAGAAATCAGCTAAATGAGCATAACAAGCTGAAATTAGCAGAAAAAGTCAGAAGGAAAGCAAAAAGGTTTGTTAGCAGAAATAATCTTAAAGGATCTCAAAGCAGCCGAATGTAGCTGATTTTTTTTCTTCTTTTATTTGCACAAGCAGAACCCGAACAAAATCTGAAAGGAGCAGTAAAAGGTTGTAAACACATCTAAAGAGCTGAAGGATGTAAAATTAGCTCAATTAATTTTCTATGAAGAAAAAAAACGACTGTAAAGGCTAAATATTTCAAAAACCTAAAGTTACACCAATACCAAAAGTCATTGCAGGGTTGATATACTGTATGATTTGTTGAAATAGATTGAAAACTGCAGGAAGAGAATCGCACTGAAAAATGTACAGAAGAAAAATGGATCACAATAGTGTCAGTGCTTCATAAACATTCACACAATTACCGATAAATGTAAATCAACATGGCAGTTCTTATCTACATTTTGCTAAAGTGTTTTTGAAAATATTTTCTTGATGGCATGTCTGAGTTTGCCTCGAATGACACACTTCTAAACCCAGCGTGGGCTATTTTCTCCTTAAAGCTGTAGAGAGATGATACTGAGCTCTAATCCTATATGGAATAACCTCCGGCTATACAAGCATACCTGATAGTTCAGATACCGCCATGTCTGGGAGATTGTGTTGAAACTGAACTCCATCCCTGAAGCCAAATCACCCTCTCTTGTATCTCTTCATTCCAGTTTAAATCAAACACTGGTCCAGCATTGCGCTGTATGTGGGAGAACTGTAGCCTTGGGCCCTCCAAGGGTGCGGGGTCACTGTGCGGCTATCAGGCCTGCCATGCATGAAAGGACATCTATTATCTGTGTAACCAAAACGACTTTCTTATTCACAACAATAGAAGGAGACGAATTAGGATTGAAACAAAACTGAAACTGGAAAAAGTGCATGCAAGAAGACCATGCTATGTTATTGTAAGAGATTATTTCTACAATAAAAAAATTAAAAAACACTGAAGCGCTTAAAGATGTTTGTCGCAATGACTGTGTCCAACACTGAGAAAACATCCAGATTTATTAATACTGTATATAAAACATACGGTACTACAGGTAGTCCTCGACTTACGGCGGCCTTGACTTACGACGTTTCGGGGTTACGTCACGCATCTCATATTTTTTTGCAGAAAAATCTTATTTTATGTGTTTAAATGTTCTTGATTTTATGTGTACAGCACTTTGTTGCAGCTGTGGTTGTTTTAAATGGCTTTATAAATAAATTATTATCCATAATTACGATCCATCGTTAGGCTGATGGTCCTCCTTGATCATGTGAGCAGCTGGTTTTGGCTGTCATCAGCCAACTGGTTGATCCACTGTGAGAGGGTGCTATTTATAAGACTGAGCTGAATACAGCACCTCAGACTGAGGAAGTCTTTCGGACGAAAGACGAAACGTTTCTACAATTTTTTGGCTTTGTTTTGTTTTGTTCTTTTGAATGTCCAGAGGACCAGACTTAGCTTTTTTTAGATTATTATTATTATTCAGAAGCCGATTTACGCAGTTTTCGGCAGTGTCCCTCAGTTTTCGGCAGTGTCCGGCAGTTTTCGGTTAGCTTCGGTTAGCTCCGGCCTCAACAGCCGGCTTTGGACGGGCCGTGTGTCCGATCAGAGGTTGCCTCGCTCTGATACATGAGCTGGAAACGCTCGGTGAACTCTGTGGACGTCTCAGGCAGAGGAACGGACTCGTGGCCTCGGATATTTGCCGGGACACCAAGCTAACATGCTAAAACGCGGAGGAACGGCTTCTGGCGGCCTCGGATGTTTGTGGGACCCCGAGCTAACATGCTAAAACGCGGGGGAACGGCTTCACCAGCTCCCAGTAAGTTATTAACTATTTTCCCCCTTCATTATGGCTCCAAATGTATGGAGCTAACAGGCCTTACTGTAAACCGTTTAGACCGCGTGAAGCAGCTGGAAGCTGCAGAGCTTGGACGTGCAATGAGTTAACATGCTAACAGACGGAGGAAGAATTGACCACCTACCAGTAAGAAATTAACTATTTTTTTCCGTCATTATGGCTCCAAATGTACTGTATGTGTTTTTTTTATAATTATGTAGGGTACTGTGTTAGGATAGGCGAAGTGCTTGGTAACTGTACAGTACCGTACATGTACGTGTATATGGGGCGGCCAGTGGCGGCCAGTGTGTATGCGTTTTTCGACTTACGGCGATTTGGAGTTACGAACGGACGTAGGAACGGAACTCGTTCGTAAGTAGGGGACTACCTGTACTGCATTTTCATTGATCTAAGACTGAAGATGTTCGATGGGTAATTACTGTCCAACTCCAAACGTGAATAATATTTTTGCTTGTATATGTGTGTATTTGTCTGTCTGATTGTTAGTAAAAATATCTCGAAAATTGGACACATTTCATAAAACATTCACAATGTAATTATTGGCTAGACATCTACAATCAACTTTTGGAGTCAACCATTTCCAAAATGACCCCCTCAGTTACAGTAAATGTCTTTAAGCTCCACAAAAATGGCTATAGCTAACTAGTCTGTTGGAGTCAGTCTCCCCACCATCACAGACATCTGCACCTCCAGATGCAGGAAGAGGGCCACCTGCATCATGAAGGACCTCACTCACCCAGCACACGGAATTTTTGCCCCATTCCTCTCAGGAAGATTAAGGAGCATTAAGTGTAGAACCACTAGACTGAGGAATAGCTTCTACCCTGAGGCTGTTAGACTCATGAATCTCACTGTGAAAAATCACATCATGTTGCTGCTGCTGATTGTTTCATGTTGCTGTGTTCATGCGTGCTCGTCTGCTCACCTAGACTCATGTTCGTGCTGCTGTTTGGAATATTGTTTTTATGCTATTAGTGCTTAGTGTATATTTTGTTTTTGTAGTTCATACCTTAAATCTTATTGTTGTTTGTCTTTTACATTTCATTGTGGGATGTAACTGGGACCCCGTGTACATAATCTCATTCCACCACATGTACCACATGTGGTGTGTATGAAAAATAAATCTCTCTGACTCTGAAAGTAGATGAGCTAAAATTTGCTGTCATATTGACAGTCAGTCTCAACACATTCACCAAGTACTAACAGCTCATGCAAAATCATGCACGATGCCATAATATAGCATGAGAACTGAGCATAATTTTATTCTCAAGGTTTGACCCAAATACTTTGTTTTAGTCATATCTTATCATGAAACAATCTTACTTTAAAAGTCTGGCTTTGGAGGATGGTAGACAATGTTCAGTCTTCAGGGAATGCTACAAATAGGTCTTTGGTCAGATTAAAAGTTTAAAAGTTGCCAAAAACACCACAGATGTAAAATTTAGATTCCATGTATCCACTTTCTTTGTCCACGTCTCCTGGGTCATGGGAACCTGGTGTCTCCAGCAGTCACTGTGCAAGAGGTGGGGAACACCTTGGACCATGTCCATCAGAGGCCACATAGAGGCAAACAATAAAAAATAAGGACTACCGTAGTCACATGCTCATTCATACCCAGGGACAGTTGGCCTTCAATGCAGTTTTTTTAATTTATGGGTGGAATTTGGATTAGAATTTGTACCTGGAGAAAACGGACAAGGAGAACACGCAAACTTCACCTGTAAATGTCCCAGGCCAGGAGGCGAACCTATGCCTACCTTTGTAAGAGGAGACAGCTCTAACCACTGTCCCTCTGTCCCATCCATTATTAAAGGTGCTATATGTAGTTTCTGGAAAACGCTGGAACTTAGAAAAATTTTGAACAGAGACACCTTTCTGGTCCCTCCCCCTTGCTCTCGGCTGAACTGCAACTCAGCCTCCATAGCTCCGCCTCCACTGCATGTCCTGTCTCGTGAACGCGCATGTGATACTGTAACCTTCGTTATCTTTATTGTTTAGTTTTAATAATAAATGATTCAAGCAAAGACACTTACTTGTCAAGCAGGAATGTTGCTAAAGGCGCAGTATAGCTCTGCGTTGGGCCGAACGCCGCTCTACGCGCGTACTGAATTGATTGACAGGTCGGGTGGGAAAAAAAAGGCACAAGCTGCAGCTGGCTCTTGCTGCAGCCGCTGCGATGTTCTGTGTTTATATGTTAATAAAACGTTCTAAAAAATAAAATAAAAACATGGAGCGCTGGTCCAGCACACCAGAACACCAGGAAATCTGCAGAGCCTCGCGCAGCCACGTTGAACCCGAGTTTAATTCGCTCGTGACAAATTCATTCATTTCCTCATCATTTCAGTCATGGAGTCAGCGGAGGAGGAAGCGATCACTTGACTTTTGGCAAAAAAACAAAAGAAAAGTCCAGATCAGGGATGAAGAAGGGGAATTTAATACATTTGTGTCACATACAAAACAGTCCTGCATCGCTTTGCAATCCTTTGAACGAGAACGTGCGCGGGGGCGTGGGTTAGGGGCGTGAGAAGCTCTGTTTTTATTGGCTGGTTAAAAACTCTGTTTTTATTGGCTGGTTAACGGCGGGTCACTGTGGGTTTTTAGAAATGCTTGTAGAGAAGCCAGAGGACTATAGTTTTTTTCAGAGATTACTTGTCTAACATCAGTCTGTCAGGAGATAGTGACAGAGTGAAGAAATATGTTAAAAATATATTTTTAGAAAAGTTACATATAGCACCTTTAAGCTATTTAAACTTAAAGCAACATTTTTTTTACATTGTTACAATCAAAACATGGAAAACAGAATCAGCGTGTGTGGAAATGAACACATCTCAGATTGTGTGTGTGTTTTATTTACATGCACCTAAATGTATGTCCCTGCACTGTGCAGCATGTGTGTGAGGACCACAAGGACTGATTCTGTACACGGCTTCTTGTCAGGTAAGTGAACTTGCTCGGGTCAAAGAGCACGTGTATCTATCTGCTCAAAATATACCGTATGTGCTTCAGTAAGCTCCTTTATCGCCATGTAACAGAGTTTTTTTTTTTTTACGTGCACTTGTGAACAACATTCTTTCTTTGAACCTTTGTTTGTTAGCAGCACGTTTAAAGACAGTGGAACCTGAGTCAAATATGATTTGAAAAGATAATGAGAAAATGATAATAATAATAAAAAATGTGCACAGATGAAAGGTCAATTCATCTATGAAGAAGGCTTTTTATGCATAAACTATGTTTACATTTCAGCTTGTCAGGTCACATTGATAGTCTTGCATGCAGGTCAAAGGGTTGGACTTTTAATAAGTCTGGCAAGTTTTTATTTCATGTACTGTACATGTTTTACCATAAATGTTACGATTTGTTATTTAAAAGTGTGCAGTTTTTTTAAAACAAAATTATGTACTTAAATACTTTTTTACCCAGATCATGCCTTCATTGTAGGATCTGAGCTCTAAAGGTCATTGTTTATTTTCATGTACACATAATGATATTCAGCTTTAGGTGGTCCCAGAAGGACTTCTATCTGCTGTGAACCCATTCCAGGATGTGCCGTGCATCTTTCTTTTTATACATCTACACAACCAGGCAAGACAATCATACTCGATCACCCTTTTTCTGTCTGTCACCGGGAACTCTGCACCGCATTGGCAGTGCTCCCAAAGGCTAACGTGGCATCACATTCTTGACTAAACGTGCATAAAAACAAATTAGCTTGGCCCATACAATTTGCAAAAAAAGATGTGTGCAGCCAGCCAGCAAATGGACGTCATTCCAAACCAAGGTCATGATGGTATTGGGGCTGGAAATTTAGGATTGATGTGTGCACATGGCAAGCTCATCCACCTTTTTTTTTTTCTCTCAGCCAAAAAGGTTTGGTGCAGACTCACTGGACGTAACCCCTCAGGGAATGGGACAGATGACAGAACAAAAAGTTCTTTCTACAAGCTTGTGATTTAGAGATGAATTAAACTCTACATCATCATTCTGTTTCGACTTGTAAAAAAATCAAATGCAGTTGCATACTTTTGAAAGAGAGCCGCCTTGCTTTTTATTTAAGGAGCCACAGATATTTTTCATTTTGAATTATGGATTTAATCTTAGAGTACATATTTGGATAAATCTCCATAGGCCTGTTCATGCAAACATACAGCACTGTGCAAAAGTATCCAGCAACCACCGAATTATTTATATGTAGCCCAACAGAGTTAAGTAAGTTCCTCTGGATGGTTTATTTTTTGTTGAAACATTTTGTCCTTCATCCAAAGGACTTCATCAGTCCGAGGAGCCACAACAAGCTATGGCTACCTCAGAGGAGTCAACGGGGGAGAGGACGGACTCCAGAAACCATCTTATCACCATAAAACTGGTTGGCCCACTATGTGAGTAAACTACTTATGGGACTGAGTTTGTTGTGGATCCTTGGACTGATGAAGTCCTTTGAATGAAGGATGAAATGTTTCAACAAATTAAACTGTCCAGAGGACCTGACTTAACTTTGTTGGATTTTTTTACCTGGATTATTGAGCATGAACTTTGATGTCCATGTGTAAATTTCCTTTAAGATGTTGAGGTTCGGTCTTCCTGAAGATCTTCCAAACTTTGTTTTTTTTACCAGAGGAATTCCTGAATGTTCACACAACTATCATATCTGCAACAATTAAAAGGAGTAATTTTTTTTGGTTGTTTTTAGACACTTAACAATAAATGGTAAATGGTAAATGGAGCTTATTTATATAGCGCTTTCCAGCCCCCTTTGAGGGGCCCCAAAGCGCTTTACAGTACCAACCATCCACCCATTCATACACCATTCATACACACATTCATACACCGGTAGGGTAGACTGCCTTGCAAGGCGCTGCCTGTCCTACCGGGAGCAACTCGGGGTTAAGTGTCTTGCCCAGGGACACAACGAGGTATGCCGTGACCGGGGATCAAACCCGAGACCTTCTGGTCCTGAGCCGGCTGCCCTGCCTCTACACATCTCGGCCCCATAACACATTAACCACTGACGCACACAAAAAAAACATCGTAAGGAATGACCAACAATCTATAAATATATTAAAGAAACCAATTTAAAAATGTATTTCTTGTTGCCATTTTGTTACCAGAAGTTTGTGTGAAAGACTAAATTAGTTCAATTTCTCAAGTTTGACCTTAAAAATGCCAGATATTAGAGTTGGTCAGACATAAATTTATGTTTTTACACCATGTAGGCAATTTTTTAAAATATCATTTGTACAAACTTTGCAAACAAGCTTGGTTGGATTTTTTATTTTTTTTAAACAAATCAGTTTCAAAGTCAAGGTTTCTTTATTGTCATTTGCAATCGCATCAAATGCACTACATGTAGTGGAACAAAATTGTATACACAACGTCCCAGTTAGCCAACAAAAGTAAACATTGTAAAAGGAAAGATATCGTTCATCAGAACCAGAACCATCAGTATCAGCCTCAGACTCAGTTATTACATGGTAACAACAAAAACAGTTATCCAAGACTCGGTGTAAAACAAAGTAATGATAAAAAATTATTAAAATGAGGTAAGCAATAAGATGACATGGCAAAAATAAGTTTCTTATAAATGTTTGCCACAATTAAAATGGGATAAAATGGATTAAAATCCTGATCATAATAATAATAATAATAATAATAATAATAATAATAATAATAATAATAATAATGATGAATTTAATTTATAACGCACTTTTCATTAACAAAAATCTCAAAGTGCTACAAAGTGCAACAAAATCAAAAATAAAACAAGTGATAATACAAGTAAAATCAATAATAACATCAACTAAGATCAAAGATAAAATCATGAGGATGCAGAGTAAGCTTGTTTAAAAAGAAAGCCTTGTTTAAAGTCAACCAGTGACTGTGGAGCTCTCAGGTAGTCAGGGAGGGAGTTCCATAGGCGGGGGGCAGCCACACAGAATGCCCGGTCTCCCATGGTCCTTAATTTGGTTTGAGGAATGTGAAGTAGATTACTGTTCTGTGATCGTAGAGACCGGGTGGATGAATATGGTGCAAGAATGTCTTTTAGATAATCTGGTGAAGTTCCGTGTAAGCATTGGTGTGTAATGAGAGCAGTTTGTACTGAATTCTGTAGGTGACAGGAAGCCAATGTAGGTCATGGAGAATGGGCGTAATATGTTCAAATTTACAAGCTATCAATAAAATCCTTGCTGCACTGTTTTGAATATACAGTATTGAAGCTTCTGAAGGTATTTGCCAGGGATTCCAATAAACAGGGAGTTGCAGTAGTCGAGCCTGGAGGAGACAAAAGCATGGACGAGCTTCTCGGCATCAGAAAAAGTCAGAGATGGGCGAAGTCTGGAGATGTTTCGAAGATGGAAGAAGCAGGTTTTAAATCATAATCAGAATGCTATAAAAATTATGGTTTTGTTTCACATTTATTTGTCCTCCTTTTTTTTTAAACAAACCACACAACCAGCTGTGCCAAACTTATAGTTAATATCTCTTTAAAATCAACACAAATAATTTTTAGTTCTTGTAATTCTTTCTTTTCACCTTTTATTATGTTCTCAAGAAATCTTTTTGACTTACTGAATGTTTTATGAACCAATATTAACAAGTTTTATAAAAAGTGAACAAAATTATCAAGAAATGAGTCTTAACATACAAATCCAAACTCAAATAAAAATGTCAGAAGCAGGTTGTCTCCTGAGTACCAAGTTGCTCTTTCAACCAGGTGGGCACCACATTGTTAAATGCTTTTTAGAATCTTAGTAAGATTGAAATGACATTGCAGGTAAAATAATACTGTAATAATAATAATAATAATAATTTTGCTTTCTGATTTTCAGGGAGAAAAGGGGTTATATAAAATACAGATACATACTATGATGCTGATGCAGCAAAATAAAAAATAAAAAATCATGACTGAGGGTTAACCTGTTGCTGACAGTTCAAGCCAGCAGGTCAATTTGTCAGGAAAAGACAAAATAACAATACTAATGCGTATGTATTGTCTCCATTGTATATTCCCTTACAATGGCAAAATTGGCTCTCTGCATTTAACCCATCCACTCCCAGGTGGAACAGTGGGCAGCTAAACCATGTGCTAAACGACATTAAAATTCAAAGAGGGAAAAAAAGTCTAAACGAGTGTAAAAAAAAATATAGGACTTTATTTTTACTGTATATATTTAGACATTCTTTGACCTAAAGTGAAACTAACACATTTGGTTCCACCTGTTTTGTTTTTGGGATGCGTTTGAACCAATTACATGTACAGTGATTTAAATGAAAATCATAGTCATGGTTCAAGATTAAGGAGACTACTGTATTGTAATTCGCATCACACGCAGTACATGAGGTGGAATGAAATTGTGTTCTCAAAGTTACACTCCAAAAAGGCAATATATGTAGAGTATAAATAAAAACAAACAATAAATAAGGATCTGAGATATACACTTAAGTTCATTAATCTGTTGAACTGGAATCAGTGGACACAGTCCTTCCACTTTTCAGCCAGATACATACATACATAAATACATTCATACATACATAGAAACACTACCGTACATACAGTACATATGTACAGTACTGTACTTACATAGTACTATGTACATGCATACACACATACAGTGCATACAATACACACATACATGCATATATACATACACATTGGAAGATGGCGGCTGAGCAGAGTGGACGTCTTTAGTCTGGCTCTTGCCAGTACTACCTCCAAAAGGAGTATTTGGAGAGCTTTTCTGCGCTGGATGTGCAGAGATGTACAGAGAAGAGCGTTGAAAAAGCTGCGGAAATTGGACTGGAACTTGCGACCCAGAATTATGAATCTACAAGCCAACGTGTCCGTGAGTTTTTGCCGAGAGTTAGCCTAGCGTAGCTACAAACCGGGCTAAACAAAGCTAACCGAGCTAGCTCACCGTATCCGGGTGCTGTAGTTGCAGGCTTTGTGAACAAATAAACCGGAGAATACGCTGGTTATTACGAAGAAAAGCGGGCCGGCACGCTGGGGGTGCTTTGTTGCAGTGAAAGAACACAACAAAACACGCTACAGTGGTAGCGCGGTGGTGGGCCAAGTGTCGTATACGCCGCCTGGAACTTTAAGCTGGGCCGGGCACCACGAGTGAGCCGAGCGCCGTGTACGCCGCCTGAAGCGCCGTAGGAGAGCCGGAGGACCGCGGCCTGGAGTTCGAGCTGGGCTGGGAGCCGTGAGAGAGCCGGGGCCAGGCACCGCGAGTGGGCCGAGCGTGAACGCCGCCTGGAGAGTCGTGGGAGAACCGGAGGACCGCGGCCTGGAGTTTCGAGCTAGACGGACCGCCGTGGGAGAGCCGGGGGACCGACGGGGGGCCGACGGGGGACCGAAGCCGGGGGCTGTGAATCGGAACTGGACCTGGAGCTACGTGTTGTGCTAACTGGGCTAACTGCATCGGTTCTGGTGGGGGTCGGAGCTGGGCCTGGAGCCACTGGAGCTGAGTGCAGTGCTGGCTGGACTGCGTCTGATCTAGTGAGCGGACCTCTTCAGATGGTGGATCTGATTGCTGCAGGCTGCTGAAACCGTGAGTTCTGATCTAATAACTGCTGATCTGGGTGCTGCACTGCTGGGCCACACAAATCATCTTTAGGCCTGTGAGCCTCGTGGAATGGCCACGTGGTTCAGTGAATAAACCAAAGACCTGCTACCACTAGATCACAAACTCTGTAAGTATGACAAGAGGTAAAGGACCAAAGTCACCAGTCTCTGTAAATATGAAAAATAGAGGACAAAAGTCACCAGACTCGGAGGGAAACAACTCAGATATGCAAGACTTTAGAGAATCCCTCAACTTTATGGGTAGACAAATAGAAAGTTTAACAGCAAAGATGGAGTCCCAGGCCGTTCTGGTTGGAGAAATAAGAGAACTGAAAGAACTGGTAACTAACAAAGACAAGAGAATTGCAGAATTAGAGCAAAAAATAGAGGTTTTAGAACAATTCACAAAGCAGGAAAACGTGGTGATCTCAGGACTTGATGTTAGTGAGCGTTGGACACATCAAAGAGCTTCTAATAAC
>JBBPBX010055776.1:6509-22988 GCA_038048925.1 Garcialebias charrua
AAATCAACAATCCTGGATAATATTTCCCCATTTTACCCCAAAGTCACAATCCAAAAATGAAAAAATCCAAAATTATCTCGCTTTCCCCCCCAAAAGAAGATATTTAAAAAATGAAAGAGAGAGTGGTACCACCCAAAAAACCCCAAAAAGAGAAGTAAAGTCCAGATCTCACCGGGAGCGTTTTTCCTTCCTCCCTGTGACGTCCTCTTGCACCTGGCGGCGTTTCCTGTGTGCAAACTCTGATCCAGTCTTTAAAACACACAATCTGCGGCGCTGGGATGAACTTGGCTTGCGGTTTAATGTCTTATCTTTGCTTTTTTTTTACTTGTTTTACACGTTAAGCCAACTTTAGTCTCCCGCTGCGCAGATCTGTCTGTGTGTGCCTCTTCCTCAGCAGCTGCGTGGCTCCAGCTGCGTTTCCCTGCTGAGTGCCACTGCGCGGCTGCACACGCCCCTTTTTATCTCCCAAGTTCAACCACACCTGAAAACCTGCATGATACTGCCCAAAATCAGCTTTAAATAGTGGAAATATGACATGACTTTAAATGAAATAACAAGCATCTGTTCCACAAAACAGTTTGCTACATCTATTTTTTACTATTATTTACTATTTTTTACTATTTTTTTCATGCAGAGAAAACAAACATTTTGGTTATGTTACAATCCCCCCCCCCCCAGCCGGAGGCAAGGGAGGCTGAACTCCAAAATAAGGCTTTAAGTTAACCACATTAACAGTATCTGTTCCTCTGTGCTGGTCTTTCCACTGGAGCTGATAATTTACTGGGCCTAACTGTTTCCTCACTGTAGCTGGTCCTGACCACTTTGGCGCTAGCTTTGAGGAAAAACTATCTATTGCTTTGGAAAGGGGATGAGACCTTACCCAGACCAAATCTCCCGGCCGGAACTGTGCACCCCTCCTCCGGGCATTGTAGTATTTAGCTTGTCTGGTTTGACTTATCCCAACTTTCCGTTTGACTTCTTCCTTCATCTCATTGTGTCGCTCCATCAATTTATATATGGGTTGCTGAGGCGATGGTGGTTTAGCTATTATCCTCTCCAATGGCCCTTGAAGTTGACGTCCCAACATTAACTCTGCAGGGGCTCTCCCTGTGGTTTCATGTTGAGCGCCATTGATGGCAAAACGGAACTCCCAGATATGTTGGTCCCATAGATTGTGATGCTGTCCAACAAATGAGGCTATCATTGTTTTGATAGTTCTGTTCGCCCTTTCAGTCAAGTTAGATTGGGGATGATAGCTTGTTGTAAAATGATGCTTTACACCCCACATAGAGCAAAAACTGGACATCTCTTTACTGGTAAACTGGGGACCACGATCTGACACCAGGCTTTGTGGAACTCCGTAACGAGTAAATATCTCCTCCCGGAGGATAGTAATGAGTTTCGATGTCTTGCTGTCTCTTACAGGAAACATTTCCACCCACTTTGTGAAGTAGTCGATCACAACAAAAAGGAAGACATTTCCTTTCTTACTGCGTGGAAAAGGTCCCATGAAGTCCATTCCAAGTTTAGCCCAGGGTTCAGTCAGAGGTGTGGGTTGTAGAAAACCAGCTGGAGCTTGATTCTCAGGTTTGTACTGCTGACAAACTGCACAGTTCTTTACATGAGTCCACACATCCTTACGAACTGACGGCCACCATGCAACCTCCAACAGCCGGAGGAGTGTCTTTAGCCTGCCTAGATGTCCACTCAATGGCTGATCATGGAAGTACTGAAGAATTTGAGGAACTAAAGACTTGGGAACCACCAGCTGATATTTCATGCCATCTTTCAGTAGGGTTTTCCTGTACCAGAGATCGTGGACTTTGTGGAAGAGAATTCTGTCAGGTCTCTGGTATCTCGGATCCGTAACTAGATCCATGAGGTCTGAGTCTTTTTCCTGTGCTTCCTTGATTTCTGTTAATGATAGAGGTAAACCTACCAAGGCTTTAGCAGAATTCAGGGCTACATATGCTGGTGCCAAGTCAGTAGGTATCGATCGGGACAGAGCATCAGGCACTACATTGTGCAATCCTTTTCTATATCGTACTTCAAAATTGAAATCTTGTAACCTCAGCACCCAGCGTGTTAACCTAGAACTGGTTCGGGGTTGATTGAATGCCCAGGTTAAGGCAGCATGGTCGGTGTAAATGATGAACTTGGTACCTTCTACAAAATGTCTCCATTTTTCTACTGCCCAAACAACCCCCAAGCATTCCTTTTCAGAGGTGGAGTAGTTGTGTTCCGCTCCTTTCAATGATCTTGAAGCAAAAGCAATAACTTTTTCTCCATCAGGGGTTGGTTGTACCAGGACGGCCCCCAGACCAACATCACTGGCGTCTGTATGAATTTCGAATGGTAACTCGAAATCTGGCTGTCCCAGTATGGGAGATTCCACCAAAGCTTTCTTCAGCGTCATGAAAGCATGTTGGCAGTCCACTGTCCACTCCCACCTTGCATCTTTTTTGAGCAGTCGATATAGAGGTGTAGCTATGTCTGCAAAATGTGAGATGAACTTGTGGTACCAGCCCACCATCCCAAGGAATCTCTGAAGAGTTTTCTGGTTAGTCGGAGTTGGATAAACCGTAATGGCATGGGTTTTCTCTGGATCCACTTTCACACCATCTGCTGAAACAATGTGTCCCAGAAACTTGAGTTCTTGCTGGAAAAAATTGCATTTTTCAAGATTGAGAGTCAAATTTGCATGGTGGAGCTTTGCAAATACTGTGTCCAGATCCTTCAGGTGTTGCTCAGGAGAGGCCGAGAAAACGATCACATCATCGATGTATACACAGCAGATCTTTCCCCGTAGCTCTCCTAAAACTTTCTCCATTAACCGTTGAAAGGATGCTCCAGCATTTTTCAATCCAAATGGCATGCACTTAAATTGATAAAGTCCAAATGGGGTTATAACAGCAGTTTTTGCCTTGCTGTCCTCTGCCATAGCCATCTGCCAATATCCAGACTTTAAATCCAGGGTGCTAAAAATGTTTGCTCCCGTCATCGACTCCAACAACTCATGGATGAGGGGCATGGGATAAGCGTCCTGCAGAGTTTTTGAGTTCAAGGCTCTATAGTCCACACAAAACCGAAAAGATTTATCTGGCTTAGGAACAAGGACAACAGGAGACCCCCATGAAGACTGTGATGGCTCTATAATATCATCTTTGAGCATTGCATCAATCTGTTCTTTTATTATCTGCCGCTTGAAAGGAGACACCCGGTAAGCTCTGCAACGAATGGGTATTTCATCTGTGGTTATTACTCTGTGTTCTTCCACAGATGTTCTGCCCAATGTTTCTGAGCATACAGATGGCCAAGTCTTCAAAAGCTTCTGGACTTCTGGTGGATGTTGTGTTACCATAGGAGACGACTTTGAGGTTGGTGTTTTGACCTCTTCCATGGGCAGAGCCAGGATCAGATTAAGTGGTAAAGGTCTAGTATGCACAGGTGATACACCC
The DNA here is from genome assembly GCA_038048925.1 of Garcialebias charrua. Classification (NCBI taxonomy): domain Eukaryota; kingdom Metazoa; phylum Chordata; class Actinopteri; order Cyprinodontiformes; family Rivulidae; genus Garcialebias; species Garcialebias charrua. Next base: position 9,968 of record JBBPBX010055776.1, read on the forward strand.
TCAAATGTAGGGAACTCCATGTGCACGGGGGGTTTGGCATAAATCACAGGAGTTCTGCTTGATGGAGGAACAGTCAAGTGGGAGGCTGATCCCGGGTAATCTAACATCCCACTGTGTGTTGATGTCATAACTGGAACCGTTCCTGGAGGGATGTAGGTAGTAGTTTGATCCGTCCTTTGAGGATGTGGAAGTCCAAAACTTCCTTGTGGTGCTCCTGGTACAGGTAGGCCTAAAGGTGGAGATGATGTTTCAGGTAAAGTATGCCTCACGGAGGTAGAAAGATGATCAGATGGCACAGGGAGACTTGGTCTGATACTATCAGAAGAATGAATAGCTGTAGAAAGTCTAGCGCGCTTCAGCCTCTCTATTTCAGCCTTCCACTTTTCATCTCGTAGCAGCAAATACAGTAGTCTACTACTTTGGCTTCAAATTCCTTAAAAGCTGTTTTCATACATTGCTCCATGGCCTCGACATTTTTATCAATATATGTCCTGATGTTTTGCTCCCTATTCAAAGCACTGTCTACAGAGGCACTGAAATTTTCTTCCAGTGAGGTAATCCTAACCCCCATATTGGTTAAATCATTCCTAATACCAGTAATGTCTGACATAGTGAGGTATTCTTCCTCATCTTCCTCTCTTTCTTCAAATTCATTATCTGATGCATAAAGGGAGCTAAGCAAAGATGTTATTTCACCTACAGGATTTCTCCTTGTAACCCAGGCATCTCCCCCTCGGTTGCTAATTGTCTCTTCGTGATCTACAAGAAACCCTGCTCCACTTTCTTGCTCATCCTGACCAGCATCTCTTTCCTCAGCATGTTGTGATTGAGATGTTATGTTATCCATCTTGAAAAAAAACACTCAAACAAATACGTTGAAATCTACAACAGGATTATTTTAAACTGTGTTAACACATGTAGCACCAAACCTGACCTTGTATTATCCTGTTCCCCATACGGGCCACCATTTTGTAAAATTCAACTTGATTTAAAGCGGAATTCACAATATCATCAAGGGGGTTCTGTCACAGGAAATCAGGCAAAATGTGCTACAACAGTTATTTTAATAAACACATAAATATCCAACCACTCAGAACGAAATTTGTTGTTTTTCATACCAACGATATAAAAAAAAGGACATGACACTAAGAACTAATAATTATTCTGATAAGTAAAGTTGCTACAAAATCCCTCTAAAAATAAAAGTAGGTTAGATTTAAATCACTGTTTATGTCCACCACAAAAACCTGAATAATTAATTGTCCAAAAATTCCTTGTTGCCTTTTAATGTGAATAAAGTCAGCAACAGAGTCCCATATCTTCAATAATTAAATCAAAAACCTGGATAATTGTCCAACACAAAAACCTGAATAATTAATTGTCCAAAAATTCCTTGTTGCCTTTTAATGAGAATAAAGTCAGCAACAGAGTCCCATATGTTCAAAAATTAAATCAACAATCCTGGATAATATTTCCCCGTTTTACCCCAAAGTCACAATCCAAAAATGAAAAAATCCAAAATTATCTCGCTTTCCCCCCCAAAAGAAGATATTTAAAAAATGAAAGAGAGAGTGGTACCACCCAAAAAACCCCAAAAAGAGAAGTAAAGTCCAGATCTCACCGGGAGCGTTTTTCCTTCCTCCCTGTGACGTCCTCTTGCACCTGGCGGCGTTTCCTGTGTGCAAACTCTGATCCAGTCTTTAAAACACACAATCTGCGGCGCTGGGATGAACTTGGCTTGCGGTTTAATGTCTTATCTTTGCTTTTTTTTTACTTGTTTTACACGTTAAGCCAACTTTAGTCTCCCGCTGCGCAGATCTGTCTGTGTGTGCCTCTTCCTCAGCAGCTGCGTGGCTCCAGCTGCGTTTCCCTGCTGAGTGCCACTGCGCGGCTGCACACGCCCCTTTTTATCTCCCAAGTTCAACCACACCTGAAAACCTGCATGATACTGCCCAAAATCAGCTTTAAATAGTGGAAATATGACATGACTTTAAATGAAATAACAAGCATCTGTTCCACAAAACAGTTTGCTACATCTATTTTTTACTATTATTTACTATTTTTTACTATTTTTTTCATGCAGAGAAAACAAACATTTTGGTTATGTTACAGCAACATACAGATAATGTGTCTTTTCTGAAAACCAAGTCCAAAGCTGAAAATGTATGTGGCATCAAAACTAGGTTCATTTTAATAAAGGTGTGTAAGAAAATATGCACGAGTCCAGAATTAAAACCAGCTGAAACATCAGCACCTCATGCTGTTTTGTGTCATCTCTTGTCACCACAACCTGATTCTTGACAAAATAATGTAATTTCTTTAGCATGACCCAACTCTTTTCTGTAAGTCTTGCTGCATTCACTTTTATTTTCATTCTTTTGTAATAAAATCTGCTAATACGATATTTTTTCACAGTTTTTTGCAAGCTAGTATAAAATTGCTGTAATCAGGTGAATGTTGTTAATTTACTTTGTAACACAACCGGCAGTTTGCTCTTTGTCACTCGTATTACAGTCAAGTTTTTTTCCCCCATTCATTTACAGTTTAAAATAAATATGTCACATGTTAACATAAACAAAAGTTCTTATCAACAAGGAGTAGTTTGAATTAAAAAAATCATATTTGGTCTACCCCTTCTCCCAAAAGTCAATCTACTACACCACAAACCACCAAGTTTCAATAAACCATCCAAATAGACACATCTTTGAACGCAAAACAGGCAATGTGTGTATTTATAAAGAAAATAAACAAACAAACAAACAAACAAAACGACATTATCTTTGTTATGATACAGCACTATGAATTCATATACTTCGTGGTACTTCGAAAGAAAATTATATTTTATTATTTTCTTAAAAGTAAAAATAAATAGATCTACCGATATTCTCTTTGGTTTCTTTATACCATATGTGTCAAACTCAAATGTGGCCTTCGTTGACTTCTTATCTGGCACCCAAGATGATATGTGAGACGTAAAATACTTATATCTCAAGAATTGTTTTCAATAAACTTTGATTATGATGTCGAAAGCACAACAGAGAACATCAAATGAGACTAAAGCCGGTTACCCACCGGACCCGTGTCGGGCGGCTGAAGTGGCCGGTTTACATTGAAAGTTTATGTGGAGACGGGTCGAGGCGCGGCGAACGTGAAGCGTCACGTTTTGAGTTTTTGAAGCGGCGCGCTGGCACGCGGCAGTTCCTTTCCACGCACACGCTTGTCCGAAACAACCTACGTGTTGAACAGCGTTGAGCCGCCAAAGTCTCAAAAGTTGATGTTTTGCGGCTCGACGTTGCTCGACGCGTCCAGCAACTAATCGGGAGAGCCTCTGCTATGTGATGACGCAACGACAACGGGACTTTTTTTGGACTTTTTAAACTTAGCTCATCGAGCCTCCATGAATTGGAACCAGACTCCGGTAAGAATCTTGGCATTTTAAACAGTTGCTGCTGTCCGCTCCAGCGTACATCACCCCAAACATAAAAAAATGTTTAAATCTCAACAAAGACTGTCGGAGCTGCAGTTCGGCTCGTAGAAAACCCACTCCAGTAGGAGCGGGGGTCACGTGCTGCTGATTTTATCTGCCAGCAGCATGAAAACACAACAACTGATGACCCTCTGCCTCCCCCTAGTGCGCAACATCAGATGCGTCCCAGTGGGTACCCGGCATCAGTGACAAGCGGCCAAAAGGGGGCGGCAGGAGCGTTCTGACAATTTAGGTGGGTACCCGGCATAATCAAACTCTTGTTGTGGAAACTGTGTCCAAGAAAAAAATGTTGGGTATCTGATTTGAGTTAATGGTGATTCTGAAGTTGGTCCTTAGTTTGAAAAAGGTTTTAATTTTGGTCCCCTTTTGTAAGTGAGTTTGACAACCCTGCTTTAGACAGACTGTTCCACAGATTTGTTTCGTAAACAGAAATGCAATGTTCCATTGGTTTAGTTCTGACTTTGTTTTTTTGTTTGTTTGTTTGTTTGTTTTTCTCTGATCCTCTCAAATTATAAAATTATGTCTCTATTAATAAATCGTTTTTGCAAATGCACTGGTAACATACTGTTATGTATTTTAAACATAACTTGCAGAATAGTCCACCAAGTCGTGAAATTGTATTAATTTTAAGTAACAGAACAATGTATTTGTTGGATCTCTGTAGCATTTTCCACTTATAATTCTAACGGCTCTTTTTGTGCAGAATAAAATGAATGTGTATACAATTTACAGGCATTCCCCCAAACTTCTGTACAATAGGTCAAACGGGGAATGGTCAGTGAAATATATAATATGAACAATGCTTCATCATTTACTGAGTCTTTCATTTTATATAATAATGCAGTTATCCTTGATATGTTTAAATTTAATTTGTTGAAATGTGGTATAAGTTTGTGTTTGGCTGGTTTAATAGGTTTAATATTGGATAAAAAATGGAAGGCTTTTTGTATTTATTAAATCTGGGCTCACTTTGCCGCGTTTTATTCTAAAGCTCAAGTATTTCAGGTGTGAAGCATCTGCTGCATAATAATCCTAAAAACTCAGTTTTGTCTGTTTTGTTCATTTGGCCCAAGGCGAAATCTTTGTCTGTGCTTTTAGCTCTTCTTCTGCGAGCCAGAAAATGGAAAGTTGTAGGAGTATAAAGCACTTATTTTCCTTATAAATGGACTTTTAATAGATAAAAGATTAAAATTTCACAGAATAACTGAATGTCACATTAGACAAACAAACACGTAGATCCAGAGAAACACAGCTCAGTGGGACACAAAAGGACATAATTAACGACAGAATAAATTAAGCATGAAGCTACAAACTGCAAAAATGTTTGTGTTGGAATGAAAAACAAATGTATAAAACCTCTCCTGCTGCCATTTTATTCATTAATTTGTTTTTATTTGGTTTATTTATTTATTTACTCAACTTAATAATATGAATATATTCATCCATGAAATCTATTCATCTCCTGTTACATAAAGAGAAGCTTTTTTCCCCTTTAAATTCAGCTTTTAGGATCGTGTCACTTTTCTTTAACCAAATCTAGAAAATCTATCAGAATTAGTCAGCATCCTTTGGTTGAGAAATGTTTTTTTTTTTTAATAATAATAATAATAATAATAATAATAATAATAATAATAATAATAATAATTTTATTTAAAAAGCACCTTTCAGGACACCCAAGGACACTTTACAAAAGCAAACAACAACATCTTTACATGTCTTTGCGTGAGTGCAGCTATGCGCTCTCAAGACATAATCACCTGCAGTGTCCCCTCAGTGAGGACTGAACTTGGAAAAAGGGCCTTCTCCTACTCTGCTCCTGCTTCCTGGAATATCTTACAAAAAGATCTGAAGCTCTCGGCCCTGACCTCTCTGGATGGTTTTCAGAATCTGTTGGAATCCTGGCAAAAACCAATGCAGATATGTTCCTGTCTTTGATTTTTTTGTACATCTACCTTATAATGTTTTTGCTACTTTTTCTTTTCTTTTGTTTACTGTTTAATGTATTTGTATCATTGATGTTCATCATTCTTTAGTTTGTAGCAGGTCGCTTTCGTAAATGAGCCCTCGAGGCTCAATAAGATTTACCTGACTAAATAAAGGTTGAATGAAAACAATGCAAAGATCAACAGGAATAAATCAAAATTATAAAATTCATAAAACAAAGTTAAGAAGGATAAGCGAGTCTAAAGAGGTGTGTTTTCAAAGCAGTCTTGAATAGAGGAAGAGAGGTGGTGTTTACAGCCTCTCCAAACGCTGGGTGGTGGCGGATGATCAGCTGGAGAGTCCAAACCAGAACAAGCAGCAGGTAAATCCAAATAAACTGCATGTTGATAATAAGATGAGCCAGAGATTTGGTGTAGAAATGCCCAGGTAAGGATCCGTGAAAACAGCAGGACAGATTGAATAAAACAAAAACAAGAAAAAAGCACGACAAGCAGCGGCAGCCAGGATGCGCCAGTGTTCACTCGCCAGAAGTTTTGATACCATTCTGTAAAACTACATGCATTCTTCTGTATAGAAGTAAAACTGCTTTGCTGCGTTTGCAGCTCATCTGTAGTTTTTCTACCTGCAACGTTCGTTTTGCAGCTGCTTGCTTGGTTGGCAAGAAGTCACTGAGCCCACGTACCATTTGTCAAAAACTGATGCTGTATTGCAGCAATGTGTTTCTCAGTCAGTGTTTCTGTGTTTGTGTCTATGTGCCTGAGGCACATATTACTCTTACTATTTTGTCCTTTGGAAACATTTTGTGCTTGGTGTTAACTAATTAGCCTTTAATTGTTTTAAGATGGGGCGTGTTCTGCCCATTCATAAATGGGCTGGTTTTAGGGAGCTCTCTGTCTCTTTTTTTGGACTCCTTTGTTTTGAATGCTCTCCCCCCCCCCCCCCCCCCCCCCCTATTTTTATATGTATATATATTTTAAAAAATTGAGGGCTGTTTTTCTGTCGCTCATCCTCACCAGGATGCGTCCCGATGGCGTAGGCCGCCACCACTGGCCTTAGCCTGAAACAGTAACTTTGTTAACTTTTGACCCTTTTTGTTGTAAATTTGGCCTGGTGGTACCGGTTGTCCTGTTTTCACTAATCATTTTGATAGGTGTTTATTTATTTTATTTTATTTTTCTAGTTAGTCCAGTACCAGCAGTGGCTTTGATGGCTCTGTTGGCCCACTGCTAAACTTTTTATCTTTATTTTGTTTGACCGGCTCACCATGTCCATCTTTAAATTGCAACTTTGGGCTTTTATCTTTTTGGTGGGCACAGGAATTGGGGGTTCAGCTTCTTTTATTTATTTATTTATTTGCAGGAAGCAGCAGCTTTTAATAGATTGAATGTGTGAACCCTCATGTTTGTGTCTCGTGTCATCCTTAATATGTTTTGTCTTGGTGGGCGTAACAGTATGGCTTGTGGCTTGAAAAGATGAAGTATTACAATTTTGGGTAAAAGTACTTATTAGTGGTTGAAAAGGATGGGACATGGACATGGAATCTGAAAAGTAAAGCCAATGCACAGGTGCCTTAAGTGCAACACTTTCGCTGCCTATAAAAAAAGGCCCTTGCTCAAGTCAATATTCAAAGTTTCTCTACTTTTTTATGAGTCATTAATTATTTCCACAAGTCAAGATCGTGTGGGCGTTTATACCACTGTGTCAATCCTTGTCCTCGAGGGCCACTTAGCTGCATGTTTTGTTTCCCCGCTCCAGCACACCTGATTCAAAAGTTTATTTACAGCTTCACGTTTTGCAGAAGTCTATAAATGGCCCATTGATTCAAATCAGTTGGCAGAGCAGAGGAACGTCTGAAACATGCAGGATGGTGGCCCCGATGACCAGGATTGAACACTTCTGGTTTATACTGAACCAAAGGAAACCAACAATTGTCAGCACCATTTTTAAAGTATTTGAAATTGGAATAGATCAATTCTCATCTCTGACTCTTTCCAGAATAAAGCTGACACTACTTTGAAAATATGTTAATGCTTTATAGACTTTTCAGTTTTACAATCATTTAAAGGTTTGTTACATTTACACATTTCAAAAAGTAAGTAAAGATATTTACTAGCTGCTCACATTTCTTTCAATAAGATAATAAACCACTTAATATGTTCCGATTTCGATATTCTCAAAATTTCAAAATCTGACATGACCCGGGTTTTGGATTCAAGAATTGCATCAAAATGCTGAAATGGTTTAAAGATTTATTTAAAAAGTATCTCTGGTGGAGGTCTGGATCTGTGGGCCGCTTGGATCTGTAGAGACAGTAGAGTTAGTGACTGGGCTTTGACTGTGAAGGTTCTTGGGAGAATAAAAAGGCAGTCAAATCTTCTCAGTCAGGACGAGAGCGGACTTTGTGTGACAGGAGGATCCAATGACATCACCAGTGGTGAATGAGCTGCAGCAGGGCAGGAGAATTGTGCAGAGTGAGGCGTTGGGGCAAATCCAGAAACAAGGTCTAGTAGAACGGTTTGAGGTCAAACACAGATGGTCAGAAATCCTTATCCAAGTCCAGAGTACAAGGCAATTGGTGCAGTTGAGATGAGGAAGGGCAGAGTTGTTACTGTGATCAGAGGGGGACATCCAAATCAGGCTGGGGACAAGTAAGGCGAGGAAACCAAGAGGCAGGAGGTCAGAGTTGGGGAGGCAAACAAGGCTCTGGCATGGACGCTGGACATCTACTACTTAGGAAGGTTTAATAATCTGGCACTGGTTGATTGTGGACACGGAGCTTGCAAAGGCAGGTGAACAGGTGAAGCTGATGAGTGCTGATTGCTGTGGAGAAACAAGAGAGGCATGGCATGGCTTGGAGGGAGCAGGCTTGAGCTGAGGGTGGGTTACAGGCAAACAGAACACGGAAACAGGAAACTGTGGCAGGAAGGGGCGGAAATGTGACAAAATCCTTATACCACAGTGGCATTTTACACCTCACTGTGTGTTTCAGAAAATGAATAGCCAAAATACATATTCAAGCTGTTTTATGTCCTTCTATAGACCTACTGTGTAACTTTTCATAGGGTTTGAGTGATGCCTGCAGTTTGTTCTCTGCAGGCTGAGAAAATATTTTGGTCTCCAACTGATGAAGCCATTTCGAAGCATCATTGAGCAAACTCTGAAATCATCTAAGTTAATGCTATTTTCACAGGATATTTATTCCACAGCTCTTTGTGTCTCACGTTCTCACTTTTATTGTCTGGAGCTGAGGGGTATAAAACCTAGTGATGTGTCAAGCCACTGTCAACCCTCATCAGCTGCATTTCACTAGTCAAATCAGTTATTCAAGAAGACATTACAGCTCAACAATGGACTATTTATAGGGATGGCAGTGTGTTAATGTGCATGGCTTCTGGGGTGACACATTTACGTCATGCCTGCATGTCACAACTAATTTAAAGAGACAACTTGCTATACTTATTAAGAATCATTTAGAATGTAGAGCTGGAGCTAGTTCAGTAGGTTCTTCCAGGAATCATGGTTCACAATAGAATTCATTCACACTGCGTTGATTCTTGATGTCCAGCAGACATGGATAATTTGAGATCATGAGAAGCCGTAAATCTTTACTAGGAACTGTTATGGACAAAGAAATGTTTTTTATACAAATTCACAACCACTTTTTTTTTTTAGAAAACAAGAATGTGTGTTAAATGTAAATAAGAACAGAATGCAATGATTTGCAAATCCCATCATAAACCCACATTTTATTCACATTAAACATACAAACTAAACCGCTACTTCTTAGGGGGAAAATGGTAATTTTGAATGTTTATGACAGCAGCAAATTTTAACAAAGTAGAGACGGGAACAAAAGTTTGTAAAATTAAGTGGTACAAATAAGAAACAATATCAATTGTCCCAATTACCGTAGTTGCACTTTATAGCTTTTGTACTTTTGCATTGTTAGTTGCATTTTATAACTACATTAATTAGGTTTATTGGTGACAGATCCGTAAGAGAACTGGGTTTAAAACATGTTTTAGAGAGGCTGAGTTTCTCAGAAGTAGCTTGTGGGTATATGTTTATGTTTATGTTTATTAAATTTGTTCATTTTTTTTTTTACAAAAGAAACAATACAAGACAATCCCATTAATGATACGTACACAATGTAAAAAAATGAAAGGTAGCAGAAAGAAGAATAAATCTTATTATATCTGCCCCTTTTTTCAAACAATCAGATTAAACAATAATAATCTTTCACCAGCAGTACAAAATGACTAACTCTTTCTAATTTTCTAATACTAATACTAATACATAACTAATAATTGATACAATACACATTACGCTAATTCATATATATTTTTTCAACAAATTCCTTTTGATCATTTTCTTAAATGTAAACAGTGACTTGGCATTTTTAACTACATTCTCCAAGCCATTCCATAATCTAATTCCCTGGATTGAGGTAGAACGTCCCTTCAAACTAGTTCTGAATTGTGGTTTTACAAACATCTCTGTCCCCTTAAGATTATAACAACTTTGTCTTTTAACAAAATTCATTTGGACATTTAAAGGTAATTCGTTATTCTGAGCCCTATACATAATTGATAAAATATTATAATCAACCAAATCATGGAACTTCAATAATTTCAGTTGATAAAATAATGTACTGGATGGATGACAGTAATGTTTTCTAGTGATAATTCTTACAGCTCTTTTCTGTAATACAAAAATAGGCTTTGTGATTGTTTTACACGCTTTCCCCCAAACATCAATACAATAGATTAAGTGTGGAACAATGATTGTGTTATACAACAAATACAGAGCTTTATCATTCAATAGGTCTCTGACCTTGTATAGTACTGCAATCGATTTAGCTATTTTTATTCTTACAGAATTTATGTGTTGTTTCCATGTCAGTTTGTCATCAATAATAACACCCAAAAACTTCACCTCACTCACTCTACAAATCTCAACACCCTCAATTTTGAGTGGAACATCAACAGTTTTCTTTTTATTACTGAATATCATGTAATTAGTTTTTTCTAGATTTAATGATAATTTATTGATTTTAAACCAAGTTTGTATTTTGGTAAATTCTGTCTTTATCAATTCCAACATTTGTTCTATATCTTCACCTAAACAGAAAAATGTGGTATCATCAGCAAAAAGTATACATTTAAGGAGTCCTGACACATTTACCAAGTCATTCACATATAAAATAAATAGCTTTGGTCCAAGCACAGAGCCCTGGGGAACTCCACATGTGATATTACAGAGGTCAGATCTTACATCATTTATTTGTACAAATTGTTTCCTATCTTTCAAATAGCTAGATACCCACTGTAATGCTGGTCCTCTAATACCATATTTGTTCAGTTTTTCAAGGAGAATGGTGTGATCAATAGTATTGAATGCTTTTTTTAAATCAACAAAAATACTGACACAATATTGTTTTTGATCGACAGCAGTAGTTATTTGTTCCATTAATTCCATGAGAGCCATTGATGTAGAGTTTTTAGCTCTGAACCCATATTGACTGTTGCTTAGAATATTTTGTTTGTCTATAAATTGATCTAGTCTGTTCACAAATAGTTTTTCAAGAATTTTAGAAAACTGTGGTAACAAGGATATTGGGTTCATGAAATATGCAAATCTGTTCATTGTTTATTTACACTTTACACAAAGTTCTACTATTTTATTTATTCATTTATTTATTGGGTAACACTTTACAATAAGACTCCCCTTATACATGGTTAATTATTATTTATTAACCTTTCTTAACCAGGCAAATCCCATTGAGATCACAAATCTCTTTTGCAAGGGAGGCCTGGGCCTGAAGGTAGCCTAACCTGCATGTGTTTGATCTGTGGGAGGAAACTGGAGTACCCGGAGGAAACCTACGCAACCACGAGAAGAAATGCAAAATCCACACAGAAAGACCCCAGGTCCAACCGGGGATTGAATCCAGGGGCCTCATGTATCAACCGTGCGTGCGCACAAAAACATTGCGCACGTCACTTTCCACGCAAAACCCCGTATGTATCAAAACTGAAATGAACGTGAATATCTGCGCATCCACGTACATTTCCACGCCAGCTCCCCTGCTTGCGTACGCACGTTTCTGTGGTTCTTGTTCCTTTGGCGACACTTACAGGTGCTTCTGAAAAACTGAAGCCCCACAGTCTGTGGTTGACTTTAAGAGCGGCTTGAAGACCTTTCTTTTCAACCGAGCATACTATACTCCTCATGATTCTACTTTTGATCTTAGTTGATACTGTTGTTGATTTTAACTGTTTTATTATTTGTTTTATCGACATTAAATTCTGTTGCACTTTGTAGCACTTTGAGATTTTCATTAATGAAAGGTGCGTTATAAATTGAATCATATTATTATTATTATTATTATTATTATTATTATTATTATTATTATTATTATTATTATTATTATTATTATTATTACTATTAACTGTTCATGATGTGAAAATGATTAATATTCCCACCAAACACACGATTAACAAGTACATCCACATGGACGCGCAAAGTTGTGCAAAAAATAAATGTAACAGGAACGGATACATTCAGCCTTACTGGAGGATATAGATAGTGTAACACGCAGAGCATTTATTTATAAACAGATATAATTCTCTGATCTAGGATATGGCTTATCAGCCGTTTTCAGAAATAATCATTTTTCAGTTTGGCACTGCTGCGCACTGGCGCAACACAGGGGCCGCGCATCACGCGTGCACGTGCAGAAACTGGGGTTCCACAGGAGCTTAGAGGGAGCTGGCAGGTCGATCAGGGCTGTGCCAGTCCAGTCCACACAAAGCCGATTCATGTCCAATGGAATGGTCTCATCCATATGATCCCAAAGGCTGAGTTATGGTCGCGCTTTGAGCGCGCGTGCACCCTCGCCGGTGTTACACGGCAGTGGAGGTGTGTCATTATCTGTGTTTATTGTAGATGTCTCCAAAATGACACGTGAAAGTACACCATTTATAACTTGTATGGGAGTAAAAGCTTCACAGACAAACAGATTGCGCACAAGGCTGCAGCGCGCGCTTTGGAGACTCCAACATCACGTCATGTCATGAAAAGTCTCCACTGAGACGCAGAGACTCGTTTCTTCATATCATCTATTAAATAAACGAAGATCTATGTTCTAGCAAACATCCAAGTAAGTTCCTCTGTGTTTACAGTAATTATGGTAATTAACTCGTGCGCAAAGTTAATATTTTCACTCAGAATGAATGAATGAGCCGGTGGCGCACCTGACAGCAGCGTGCGCGCACACGAATACCGGCACACAATCACTCGTTCTTTGCGTGATGAACACAGTTTATTACTATTCTTACTTAGGATGTTTGTCCTCACTCATATTATATTAAATCCATTGTTTTCCTGAATCTAGAAATGATTTCTGATCGCGCAGGGATCAAACAAACATGTCCTTCACACATGCAGGAAGTAATTTGCATCTGTTTAACATATGTAAATGTAGGCGTGTCAGGGGAGGTGTCTGACGTGCGCTCAGTTCCACGTTCATTGTGATGTACAAAAGGAATGTGCGTGGATACCGGTGTACGCACAGCTTGATAAATCTGG
>JBBPBX010055777.1:12457-22988 GCA_038048925.1 Garcialebias charrua
CTTCTGGCTAGCCTACTGATTACTTTAGCAACATTTTTGATGCTTAAACTGGGACTTTTGCTACTTTTAGCTAACTCTTTACTATGTTTAGCTTTTGCTACTTAAACTCTTAGCTAACATTCTTCTGGTTTTACTTGCTTATTACTATTTTTATTTAGCCTTTTTCTGCTTTGCTCTTTTTAAGCTAGCATTCAGCTACTTTGGGTTTTTAACATTTTTGTTTGTGCTTTTAGCTAGTATTATGTTCCTTTTATCTTTTAAGTAATTTTCTGCTTATTTAAATTGAACAAATTAATTTCAGCCTCTTCATGGGACTTCAGCTGTCATTCAGCACATATTTCTGTCGTTCTTTTTGCGCCTATCCTTGCCCAGCTCTTCCATGTGAGCACCTGCAGCAAACGGAGCAACAGAGAAGACGTGCAGAGGAGGCTACAGAAGAATCGGAGAGGTTCTGGGCGTCCTGCAGCACTGATTCTGGAGGCAGCAGGTGCACATTTCTTGTTCGCTTCCTGCTTTAATTTGGCACAAAGCAGCTCAGCCAACAAATGATGACTCTGTGCTGCCATTTGAACAAAATATCTCGCGCACCAACAGCTCTGGAACCACTGAAAACCACAACGTCAGTATTTAAAGAGGTGGTTCTGATATTTGGAAGTAAGGTCAGTGGAAAGGTTGTGCATAGTTAGTATCTTACTTGTTACAGATAGCTGAATGACCTCAGTTTGCAGAAATAGAGACTGAAACTGGCTGCACTAAATAAAAATACTTGTAAAATTATATGTAAACAACCATGTGATGCAAAACGAATGGGGCCGTAAAGGTTTATAAATTGGTGTTTAAGTGATCTACAGTGATTTTGATTTTTTTTTTTTGGTAATAGAATGGCAGTGATCCACTTTGGTCTTGGTTCCACTCAGACTTGCCATTAGCTTTAGCATTAGCTATAGCATTACTATCCGGTTGAAGCTAAACATTTTTCTCCAAACAAAAAACAGTTGAACCTGTTCAATAAGTGTTTTTCCTGTAGTTTTTCTACAGAAACCAGTTTTAAAATTTCTTTTTTTTTTAAGCTAAATGAAAAGTAAAACTGTAAAGTGCTCCTGCTGGACTCTCCTTCTCAGTAGAGCTCAACTGGACCAGTTACTCCTGCTCCAGTTTGAAGCCACTTGTGTCTTTGAGAAAGAAACCCAGCTTGTCTATTAGAGACCTTTTAAGTATCTCTCAAAATACGATTCCTACAAGTTAGACGCAATTTAATGGTAGTTATGAGGGTCCAGAAGATCAATACTGCTAAATTTTAACATGTTTTCAAGGGGAACTGATTTTCAAGGGCTCACCAAAGCCCATCAATGGTGTGATGAAGAAAGCTTGATCTGACCTCCTCAAACCACCAAGATTTTAGAAGACAACCTATTGTCTAATAAAGTCGGTCCATTCAGCTGACGTTGGTTGGTCTTCTATATAACCTTTAGGTACCCAAAATATGTTTAAGACATTGAATAAATCCTGAAATGTTCAATAAAAAGCATGTTATTGACAAATATTAGGTGCCTCTGAATGTTAAGCTCTCTAAAGCTGTGGTTCCCAAACACTGGTCCTTGAGGAACACCATCCTTCATGTTTTAGTTGTTTCTCTGCTCCAACACGCCTGATTCAGTGATTTAATTACTTCATCAAATTCAGTTGAAGCCTGCTAGTCAACCCTTCATTCAAATCAGGCGAGTCAAAGCAGGGAAGCAATCAAAACATGCAGAATGGTGTTCCTCAGGGACCACAGTTGAGAACCATTGCTCTCAAGTAATTCAGGAGCTTCCATTGTTTCAGAAAATACACTTAATGTGTTTTTAGAGACCACTTCTGCTGATTCATGGGTCAACAGATCCAAACCTCTCTTCACATCGTCTATGCGTCTTTGAGCGTCACCTTACAGTTTACCGTTCGGCCAACTGTTGAACATTTGTCTCTACTCGTCAATGTTTGTCAAAGAGCTTCAGTTGATGTAACAACCCCAGCTCTCCCAGGAACATAAAGTGTAGATGTGGTGGTTCTCTTGGGGCGTTGTAACTCTTGGGTGGACTGAACCGACAGCTGTTCACCTGAGAACTGAAGCCGGTAAAGGGAAGGCTGTCACATCTGGGTCTGAGGTCCACACACAGTTTTCTGGTTCATGTAGCATCTAACTTCAGAAAATACACAAAATTAACTTTTTTAAGTCCCCCTCATAACGACTCCCCACATTGTGCACCTGGTAAGTGATTCCTTCATGTCTGGCTGATCTTTAAAGCCCCCACTAATGTTTTCCAAAGGGTTTATAATAAACTGAATGCTGAGTCAACATTCACACTATTGTTTTATTTTCTATGTAGTAATTTATTATTTATTTTTGCAACCACACTACATTTGCAGACTTGGTGCTATTTTTCATATATCAAACCATTCAGCCCAGTAAGAAAATTGGTGCTTTGACATTTGCTTTTTGTGTTTTTTTTAAAGAAAGGGGAGCGGTAGCGCCAAAGCTAGAGAAGGTGAGTCTGTGATTGGAAGGTTGCCGGTTCAACTCCCTGAACCAACAACATCAAAATGTGGGTGGTGAAAGGTGAAGCACCCACGCCTGCCTCCACCCTCATTTGCCCTACTCTGAGCCCTTGAGCAAGGCCCTTAACCCTCACCATCTGCTCCCCCGGGCGCCCTATGGCAGCTCTCTGCTCCACACAGAGGGCTGTGGTAGCTCGGTGGTCTGTGGTTGCGTCAGGAAGGACATCTGTTATAAAAACTATCGCAAAGTCTTCGTGCAAGTTAATTCACTGTGGTAGCAGCCGGAAGAAGAAAAAAGCTTTTTTTTAAATCAACTTTATTGTCATATTTTCCTCCTACATTTAGATGACTCTAGATTTGTTCTATGATTCTTTTTGAAAACTTGCTTGGCAAACTTTCTCTATTTTACTCTATGCTATGTTTAGTATTTCACTTTTATTTGGCTACTTTTAGCTCCCATGCCAACCAGTTGTAACCAGTTATACATGGCATTTGATCCTCGCAGAGTCTGAGAACAAATTTTGAGCAGATTTTAATGTTGTTGTGTATTTACTGTTAACTTTATTATGTTTCAGTGGCACTAGATGCATTTTACTCTGTCATTTTTTTAATTTATTTTTTTTAAACTGTACAGCACTTTGGTCGGCTTCGGTTGTTTTTATGTGCTATATAAATAAAATTGACATTGACATTCAGCTAACCCTTTGCTTTTAGCTTTTAGCTACCGGTAGTCCTTTGCTACTTTTGGTAGCTTCTAATTAGTTTTTTTTAACTGCTTTTAGCTTTTAAAAATGATTTTGTTACTCTGAGATTTTAGCTAACCTTTTGTTAGTTTTAACTGAATGAGCACATGACCGAGAGTTTATTCACTAAACTCTCGGTCATGTGCTCATTCAGTTTGCACTACTTCTTATATTTGCACTAATGTTTGTATTACATTACTGCCTATAGTCATACTACTGTTTACATTCACTGTTTACATTTATTAATACTGTTTACATTTATTACTACTGCTTTACATTTATTATTACTGTTTACATTTACACTACTTTTATCTACACTACTGCAGATACATATACAGCATTCTCTGACTAGCCTTATCTAAGGATGCCAAATGTGCCTTATGTGCCTTACTTCATATGCCACTTTGCCTATATACCAACATCAACTACCTCATACATATACATGTACTGTGTACATTAACTCATATGCTGCTGTGCCACTCTTTGCAAATGTCAACGCTAGAAACTTCAGTTTATTTTATAGATATACGTTTTATACTTTTTATACTACTATGCAAAAACTCAGGACAGTATTACACTTTTATTATTTCATTTTATGCTTATGTTCATTGGGTGTTTGGTGTTTCAGTGTTGGTGTAAATTTTCATACTTTTATACTATTATGAAAAAACTCAGGACAGTGTTACACTTTTTTTACTATTTTATGCTTATGTTTATTAAATGTTTTAGTGTTTAGTGTTTAGATGGTTACTGTTAGGTAAGGTCTATTCAGGGGTTCTGGAGAGGAGGGTCCGTCGGATAGTCGAACCTCGGATTCAGGAGGAGCAGTGTGGTTTTCGTCCTGGTCGTGGAACACTAGACCAGCTCTACACCCTCAACAGGGTCCTGGAGGGTGCGTGGGAGTTTGCCCAACCAGTTTACATGTGCTTTGTAGACTTGGAAAAGGCATTCGACCGCGTCCCTCGGGGGGTTCTGTGGCGGGTACTCCGGGAGTATGGGGTACCAGGCCCATTGATATGGGCTGTTAGGTCCCTGTACGACCGGTGTCAGAGCTTGGTCCGCATTGCCGGCAGTAAGTCAGGCTCGTTTCCGGTGAGAGTTGGACTCCGCCAAGGTTGCCCTTTGTCACCGATTCTGTTTATAACTTTTATGGACAGAATTTCTAGGCGCAGCCAAGGTGTTGAGAGGATCCGTTTTGGTGGCCTTAGAATCGCTTCTCTGTTTTTTGCAGATGATGTGGTCCTATTGGCTTCATCAGCTCGTGATCTACAGCTTTCACTGGAGCGGTTTGCAGCTGAATGCGATGCGGCCGGGATGAGGATCAGTTCCTCCAAATCCGAGGCCATGGTCTTGAGCCGGAAAAGGGTAGCGTGCCCTCTCCGGGTCGGGGAGGAGGTCCTGCCCCAAGTGGAGGAGTTTAAGTATCTCGGGATCTTGTTCACGAATGAGGGAAAACTGGAGCGTGAGATCGATAGGCGGATAGGTGCAGCGTCCGCAGTGAAGCGGGCGCTGTACCGGTCTGTCGTGGTGAAGAGAGAGCTGAGTCAAAAGGCAAAGCTCTCAATTTACCGATCGATCTACGTTCCCACCCTCATCTATGGTCATGAGCTTTGGGTTATGACCGAAAGAACAAGATCTCGGATACAAGCGGCTGAAATGAGTTTTCTCCGCAGGGTGGCTGGACTCTCCCTTAGAGATAGGGTGAGAAGCTCAGTCATCCGGGAGGGACTCGGAGTAGAGCCGCTGCTTCTCCACATCGAGAGGAGCCAGTTGAGGTGGCTCGGGCATCTGGTTAGGATGCCTCCTGGACGCCTCCCTGGTGAGGTGTTCCGGGCATGTCCCACCGGGAGGAGACCCAGAGGAAGACCCAGGATACGCTGGAGGGACTATGTTTCTCGGCTGGCCTGGGAACGCCTTGGGATTCCCCCAGAGGAGCTGCTCCAAGTGGCTGGGGAGAGGGAAGTCTGGGCCTCCCTACTTAGGCTGCTACCCCCGCGACCCGACCCCGGATAAGCGGAAGAAAATGGATGGATGGATGGATGGTTACTGTTGCACCGAGGGACTGAGAGAAACGCAATTTCGGCCCTGTGTATGTCCTGTACATATTGCAGTTCTGACAATAAAGTTGACTTTGACTTTGAACTTCTTTTCATTCAACCTTTATTTAGTCAGGTAAATCTCATTGAGCCTCGTGGACTCATTTACAAGAGCGACCTGCTACAAACTAAAGAATGATGAACAGCAATGGTAGAATTTCCTTAAAAAATAAACAATAGAAAAACATAAGAGAGAAATACAGATTTTTTTAAAACAAAGTATATCAAAAACTAGCAAAACATTATAAGGTAGATGTATAAAATCAAAAACAAGAACATATCTGCGTTGGTTTTTGCCAGGATTCCAACAGATTCTTAAAACCATCCAGAGAGGTCAGGGCCGAGAGCTTCAGATCTTTTTGTAAGATATTCCATGAAGCAGGAGCAGAGTAGGAGAAGGCCCTTTTTCCAAGTTCAGTCCTCACTGACGGAACACTGCAGGTAATCATGTCCTGAGAGCGCACGCTGTAGCTGCACTCACGCAAAGACATGTAGGAGGAGATGTATGAGGGCAGCAGACCAAGAAGTGATTTAAAGATGAAAATGTACCAGTGGAAGAGTCTGCGTGAGGTTAATGATGTCCAGTTAACCAGTGAATACAGGGTGCAGTGGTGGGTACGATAATCACAACCAGTTATGAATCTTAGTGCACCATGATAGACAACATCCAACATCCGCAGGGTGCTTGTAGGAGCATTCATGTAGAGAATGTCACCGTAATCAATGGAGGGAAGGAAAGTCACAGATACAAGGCGTTTCCTAACATTCAGTGTTAGACATGATCTGTTTCTGAAAAAGAAACCCAGTTTAACTTTCAGTTTCTTTACTAGGTTTTCCACGTGGAGTTTAAAAGAGAGATGTGAATCGACCAGGATACCCAAATATTTATAGGAATCAACAAACTCAATTGGGACACCATTTGAGGATAAAATCAGAGGAAGATCTGCTGGGACCGACTTCCTACTTGAAAAAAACATCCCTTTTGTTTTATCAGCATTTAGTACAAGTTTGAGACGGAACAAATCTGACTGGATGATGTCAAAAGCGGATTGCAGAGACTGGAAAGCCTTAGCTACTGTTTTAGCTCGGCAGTAAACAACTGTGTCATCAGCATAGAAATGTAAGGATGCATCAGGGATGCTCTGACCTACATTAGCTATGTAGATTGTAAAGAGGGTTGGTCCTAAGACTGAGCCTTGTGGTACACCATTTTTAACTGTTAAATAACTGGAAGAAGTACCGTTATGTTGAACACATTGCCTCCGATCGGAAAGATAATTAGAAAACCAACCATTCTAATTTGCAATTCTAGCCTTTAGCTAGTGATTTGCGACTTTTAGCAAACATTTTATTGCTTTAGTTTTTAGCTAACCTGTGCTACTTTAATATGTTTTGCCAACCAGTTGTCACTTTTAGTTTTGCTGCTTTTAGCTTTAGCTACTCAGTTTCAGCTCCTTCAGTAACAGCCAGCAGAAATTGTTTTAGCTCGTGGTTCTCTCCTGTGGATGATTGCAGTCAGTCAAATGCCAGCATTCTGTGGTGAACGTGATCCCAGAAATAAAGCGACCAAAGCTTTTCTTCGGCCTCAGACGGTGCGAGTGGCTGTTTGTCCCAAAAGATGAGCGAGGGGCCTTTTCCAAACCTGCACCCCCGCTGCCACCTCCACCCCCGGCAAGCTGCCAGAGCAGCTCAGGGCTCAGAGCTGTCCTGAGCCGCCGTGGCAAAGCTTAATGTTCCAGCTTCGTGTGGCCTCGGGGCATCTCCCATACACATGCAAACACAAAAACACACTTTGGAGGGGGGAGCTGCTTGTTTGCCTCTTTCAGGGCAAAGCAACGCCCCCCAAACTCTTCAAATGCTCCACTTGGCTTTGCTCTTCTTGTCTCATGGAACCAGGATGACTCCAGCAGACTGATTCCTTTTTAGATGAGATTTGAAAGGCAATAGCCTACAGTCGAATATCACTTTAAGTGAATTTAGATGTTTCTGAAGTCCCTTCAGCCCTCAGGTGAGTTTTATTCACAACAACACCCCTGAACACATTTCTAACCACCTAAATAATTAGGTAACCTGAACAACTGACATTTGTTTCAAAGTTGTCATGAAATTTTGAAAATATAAAAATCACGTACAGTAGTCCCTCGTTTATTGCGGGGGATCTGTACCCTGAAGCCCCACGATAAGTGAAAAACCGAGAAGTAGGAATAGTAGTACAAGTAGTACGTAGTAGTTTACCGTATTTGTCGGTATATAATACACAGTTTTTTTGCTCATTTGAATGTCCTGCGTATTATACACCGAAGCGTATTATTTATGGATTTTTTCCCATATTTTTAGACTCATTTTTCGCTCTGAAATCGACGTTTTTTGTTTTGGCCAAAAAATGGTGCAGTACCACTTTTGTCCGCTAGGGAGACACTTCCAGACCGTTTCTAGCTCATGTGTCCGAAAAAAAATAATAATAATAATAATAATGTGTTTGTCTGTCATCTGCGTATGTTTCCCATACACAGACAAAATTCGTCTCTGCATTTAACCCAACCACCCCAGGTGGTGCAGTGAGCAGCCAGGGGGCGCTCGGGGAGCTGGAAAAATAGGTGTGCACTCATAGACACCCCAAGGTGTGTAGTGGCCGGGACGCGAACCCGCGTCCTTCGGGTTCCAAGTCAAACGCCCTAACCACTAAAAAAGCCTCCTCTGGTTGGACTGACTCTGTCGCTGCCCGCCCCCTGCTCTGGATGTAGCTGCATTTAGCTGTGAGGTTCGCTGTTTTTGTTAGCAAGATACCATATTCATAAACCACACCGCAGATTTTTAAATCCAGCTGATTTCACATTTCGTTAGTTTGGTTAAGCTCAGGAGCCCGTGTGCTATAATGTCAGCTAAGAAATATATTTTTTCTCGCAAAGAAATAATTGTTTTTACCGTGTTAATCTTGTGAAGTCCATCGGTGCTCGCTCTCTTCTGTGGCCGCCATTTTAAGCAGGGCAAACGAGGCGCTGACGCGTCGCGTAGCAGTGACGCATAATAGATGCGTATTAAACACCGAAGCGTATTATGTACGGTTTTTTCTGGTTTATTTCCAATAATTGGTCAAAGCGTATTATATACAGGAGCGTATTAAATACCGACGAATACGGTATTTCAGTATTTACATGTATATACATTAAAGGTCCACTGACATGATTTTTTTACTATTCATAAAATTGCTCAAAATGTATATATTTTATCATTTAAATATGTCCGTTTTTGCAAAAAAAAAGATAAATCACTTTAATTTTTCTTTAAAAGTGATTTTGAACTTCAAGCCGTGTTTAATCATGGGAAATCGGATTACACTCGAACGCACCATCTGTGATATAACACTGGGCAGAGCTCTGGGCTTGTCACAGTGCGCAGGTGAGCAGCTCGACATGAAGGAAGTCTGATACAACATCAGACCTAAATTAGATCCTGTTCTTTCTTGTTCCATCACCCAAACTATTTTCTGCTTCCCAAAATGAAGACAAAAAGCTCAAATCTTCACATAGTTTGCTAAATTCGACCAGTTTTAAATTGTCCGCTATTAAAGAGACCAGGGGCCTCATGTATCAACGGTGCGTACGCACAAAAACCGTGCGTACGTCACTATCCACGCAAATCAGGGAGGAGACTGAGGAGTCTCCAGGCTCGAACCAGCAGACTGAGAGACAGCTCTGTTCATCAGGCAGTCAGGATGCTAAACACTCTGCCTGCTCTGCCCCCTCTCCCATTTGAACTGCCTTAACACTAAAACTTTCTCACACATTACCACTCAACACAAAGATTTTGGCACTGGACTCTGTGTCATCAGACGGGTTATTCACTAAACTCTCGGTCATGTGCTCATACAGTTTGCACTACTTCTCATACTTGCACTGATGTTTGTATTGCATCGCTGCCTATAGTCATGGTACTGTTTACATTCTCTGTTTACATTTATTAATACTGTTTACTTTTATTACTACTGCTTATATTTAATTGCTACTGTTTACATTTACACTACTCTAATATCTGCACCGCTGCTGATACATATACAGTGTGCTCTGACCGGTCTTGTTTAGGATGCCCAATGTGCCTTACTGCATATGCCACTTTTTGCCTCTATAACAACATCAACTACTACCTCGTGCATGTACTGTGTACATTAACTCATACGCTGCTTTGCCACTTTGCAAATGTCAATGCTAGAAACCTTTAGTTTATTTTAGTTATACTTTTTATACTCTTTTTTTATACTAGTATGCAAAAACTCAGGACAATATTATGTTCATTAAATGTTTAATGTTTTAGTTTTAGTTTTAGAGTCGGTGTAAATTTTCATACTCTTATACCACTATGCAAAAACTCAGGACAGTGTTAGTTTTACTATTTTATGCTTATGTCTATTATTATATGTTTCAGTGTTTCAATGTTTAGATGTTTACTGTTGCACCGAGGGACTGAGAGAAATGCAATTTCGGTCCTGTGTATGTCCTGTACAGTACATATTGCAGATCTGACAATAAAGTTGACTTTGACTTTGACTTTGACTTTGAAAACTCCGTATGTATCAAAACTGAACTGAACGTGGATATGTGCGCACCTCCACGCCAGCCCCATGGCTGGCGTACGCACGTTTCTGCGTTTCTGTGGTTTCTGTTCCTTTGGCGACACTTACAGGTGATTCTGGAAACTGTTCATGATGGGGTAATAATGATTATTTCCACCCAAACACACATGATTAACAATTATTACATCCACATGGACGCAATCAGAATATAACCTGCAAAAAATATAAAAAACAGAAAGACTGAATAGTTCTGCACAGCTTAAATTCTTGTTTTTTGTTCATTTTTAGCTGTTTTAGCAGTTGAAGAACGTGATGCATGATGGGACAAGACGACATTCCTCTGTTGCAGGGTATATTTAAATGAAAACAACGTTTTTCTTTTTTTTAAATTCATTCCAGATTTAAAGAACACAAGAAAACTATTTAAAAAAACCCACAAGAAATCCTCTTTTGCCTTCATTTCATGTATTGTTTCATTTCATGTTGTTCATTCTAAATAGTTTTCTTGTGTTCTTTAAATCTGGAATGAATTAAAAAAAAAACGTTGTACCATGCGGGATTCGAACTCATGAGGTTTGGGACGAAAG